>JBBIGA010076314.1:0-30610 GCA_037576975.1 Alestes dentex
CCCCCAGTCCCTCCTCCCTCCAGCAGCCCAGTCGACCAGTCGATCACTCAGGCAAATGACCTAGCCGAATAAGTTACGGTAAAAATGTGAATCATGAAGGAAAGATAGACCTAATGGAGCGAGAGAGAGAGAAAAGAATATGTCTCTGTGTGCCGGGGGAGTGGGAAGGGGGGAGGGGGAGGGCCTGGGGTTGAGTTGCTGGAGGGGGCGGAGCAAATGACCTGGTGGGTGGAGCCTATTCAGTCCTACTGTTGAAGAAAAAACGCTTCATGCTTTCGCAGCAGCTCTTTGTCTGAATTACACTTTCCACCCTCTGCATTTTTTTTTGATCAGCTCACACTGAATTTGTGCTCAAAATATAATACACATAGCCTAATATTTTGCATGTATATTGCTTCCTTTTTCCACATTTGTCTAGCCTTAATACCAAGAACAGGTTTGTGTCCTTATTTATTGCTATCAGTTACTACATTGTAAGGAAACTGCAATCAAGACTACTTTTACCCTTTAACTGGCTCTGTTCAGGGACTGGTAGCATCTATAAAATCAGAATCAGAAAATTTCATTGAGGAAATGGCTTATTCTACGACCGCGCAAGACACAAAGACGAGAACAATATAAAATATACACTATAGGTCCAAAGGAATCCAGACACTTCCTCAGATAAGCTAATTCAGTCAATTCACACACAAACACACACACATACACAAAAACATAGTTTGTATAATCTCCATAGAAAAGAATGAAACACTCAGGAGAATGGACCTGAACTCAACTTTTCCACTACTAAAGCTGGCTGTGGGGATATAAAGCCCTCGAGCACTGTGAGGGGAAGTTTGTTCTCTGGAGTTCATGGAGCTCTATCCAATGCCAAGAGTGCGGGATGTTTGTGATACAGAACTAGTGATCCAGCATCGTTACCTGACCTCACTAGTGTCTCTGATGCAATCAAATCTTCACAGGAATTTTCTGACATCGAGGCTAAAGCATTTCCCAGAAAAGTAGGGGGGTAAAAAGTCCCTATTAATCAACTCTAACAATGAATGAGCAGGTGACCACAAACTTTTGGACATGTGGTGTAGTATAAGTCAAAATAACAGTCAAAATAAAACTCCGAGTACTAAATACACTATGCTATAGACACAAGCCTCAGATCTTAAGCCTGATGTAGGTTAAGGCCTGTTCTTGTAATCAGCAATAACGGGGGGCCAAACAGATTCCGGATACATGTGAAAGTTAAACAGTAAAAATGGTACATGACAGGTAAAAATAATAATACAAAACAAGTAAAATAAAAATAATAATAAAAAACGACACATGTTTGAATTCGCAGTTTAGATTGCAGCTCTCATGATAAAGCCAGCCATTTTGTTCCTGTGCCACATGCTGCTCGGGAGGCTCGGTGTCTTCTCTGTCCAAAATGTCCACCAAAATGCTGCACTTCCAACAGCGACCTCTAGGGGGTCCTCACACAGGGGACACTGGGGGGATTAAGTTGAATTAATCCCTTGTGCGATAACCTGTTCGGACAGGTAGCTGCAGCGTTGTGGGTTGTTTGTCCTCTGTTGCATGTCCAGATCAGTGATTTCACATGAGAGGAAAATAAATAAATATATATACATATAAATACATAAATAAATCCAGACATCTGGGGCGTCCCGCTAGGCTAGTCGAGGTCAGCCAGGAGCAGCATGGGCTTTCCTAATTCAGTTATTTGGTCTCTCCATTTCATTTGGTTTAGTTATTCCATGGTTATTTGGTTATGCCTTCTTCAGAATAAACAAAATCAATCAGCCGTGAAGTGCTTGAAGCTACTGCTCGAAGCTGAAGCACCACAGCCCTGAAGGGACGTAGTGGAGGGGGATAAAGGAGCAGCAAGAAACGGCTTTGAAAAGGGAGCAGAAATAATACTGGACAGTGTGGATGGATCGTTAACGTGGGAACTGGTAAAAAAAAAATGGTAAGCATTATATGGACAAAAGTATTGGGACACACCTGTTTTTCAGGGTTTGGGCCAGACCCCTTACTTCCATTAGAGGGTAATCTTAATGTTTCAGCAGACATTTTGGACAACACTATGCTTCCAGCTTTGTGGACACAGTTTGGGGAAGAACCTTTTCTGTTCCAGCGCGACTGTGTCCCAGAGGTCCATAAAGACATGGTTGGATGAGTTCGGTGTGGAAGAACTTGACTGGTCCACACAGAGCCCTCCCCTAAACCCCATCCAACACCTTTGAGATGAACTGGAACGGAGTTTGTGAGCCAGGCCTTCTCGTCCAACATCAGTGTCTGACCTCATAAACGCTCTAGAGAATGAATGGGCACACATTCCCACAGAAACTCTCCAAAAACTTGTGGAAAGTCTTCCAAGAAGAGTGGAAGCTGTATAGGGTGGACTAACATTCAAGTCTGTGTATTTCAATGCCATATCAATCAAGTCCCTACTGGAGTAATGGTCAGGCGTCCCAATACTTTTGTCCATATAGTGTATGTGTTTGCACCCATAGGCTCCTCCCTCTTTTCCACCGAGAGGAGGGATGTTTGCGGAAACTGGAGATTCGTGAGCGCAAACAACGTGTAAACACACATGTAAAGCGCAAAAACACTACTACAGAACACAGATTTGCACCAACTCAACAAACACAGCACTCAAGTGTTCAAAAAATACAGGAACACACGTGATCTCATAAAAAGATCATATGAAACATTTGCAAAAAAAGTGTTGTTTCCAGTCGAAGGTGGTGAATCTGATGTGTAATGTTTGGACATGTCTCTTGTTTTGTTATAAATGTGTACAAATGTGTACCAAATGACTTTATTTAGTATAAAAAGTGATAAGATCGCATGTTGTTTTAGTTGTGTTCTTCAGATCTGGGCTCAGACAAGAAGATAGAGAAAATATAACACTGTGTATGAATGTCTCAGTTGTATATTTGTCTTTCTGAGCCTCTAAATAATAATCGTATCAACCCGATGCAGCTCTAAAACGAATAACATCGAACGTCGTGTGAACTCGTTTGTTTTACACGTGGTGCCCAGATGGACTGATTTGAAATCCAGCCTTACAGCGCCCCCGCGTGGATACGATAGACAACGGCGCGGCTTTATACACTATATGGACAAAAGTATTGGGACAGTCCTGTTTTTCAGGGTGTGGACTAAATCCTTTACTTCTAGTGAAGGGCAATCTTAATGATTCAGCATACCAAGACATTTTGGACAATGTCATTCTTCCAAGTTTGTGGACACAGTTTGGGGAAGAATCTTTTCCAGCATGACTGTGCCCCAGTGCACAAAGCGAGTCCTGACCTCAACCCCATCCAACACCTTTGGGATGAACTGGAACAGAGATTGCGAGCCAGGCCTTCTCGTCCAACATCAGTGCCTGACTTCATAAACGCTCTACAGAATGAATGGGTGCAAATTCCCACAGGAACTCCAGCATCTTGTGGAAATCCTTCCAAGAAGAGTGGAAGCTGTTACTGTTGCAAAGTGGAGACCAACTCTATATTAAAGTCTATGTATTTCAATACAATGTCACTAAAGTCCATGTTAGTGTAATGGTCAGGCGTCCCAGTACTTTTGACCATATATTGTGGTATGTCTCCATTTGCTGGTCAGGTTGGTTTCCATAACAGAACATGCTGCTGGTGTTCTACAAACACAGAAACCTATTCTAAAGAAGTAAAAAAAGAAGGCCCACAACTGATGGAAATCACATTTATTAAATAAAAATGTAATAAATAATACATGAAACAATACTTTGCGATAATACTCAAACGTATTTTAATATTCCACAAGAAGCATTAATGAAGAAAATAAACTGATATTAAATAAATAAAAGGAGGTATTTGTATCCAGAGAGTTATGGGTTAAGAGGGATCAGTGAGTTGATCTGAGATGAGATACAGCTAGTGACATCGTGTATGTGCAGAGGCAAAACTGCAGTCGTATGTAAGTGAAACAGGTTCAGAATGATCTGTGCTTTGACTGTAATATCAAGTGGCTTACACAAATGTTTCGCATTAAACTTTGCCCCAGCTATGTACATGCGTACTGATAAAAACATTGGCACACATGAAGTACAAAAATGGATATGCAGATCTCAGAGATGAAAAGGCACACACACACACACACACACACACTCAGACACACAGGACAAAAAAACATCTATACAAAATGCATTGGGAATAAACCTTCAAAAGACACTTTTTACGTGTTGAGTGGAATTCTACTTAGTGCTTGGTGTGCTATTCTAGTATAAGAGTTTGTGAGATTCCTGAAAGAGTTGGAAAAAATCTATATCAAGGAAAAGTTGCGACTTCGAGAGAGAAGTACAGTTTAAACACAGAGCCATGCACTCTCCCTGTTGTATATAGGAAAGGTGGAAAAGAAGGCAGGAGATGTATGTCAGAAGTTTGTTGTTTAGGCTTGTAAACATGTACTTTCTGAGTTCCTGACTTGGTCTGGCAGGTAGAGAGTAAAGGCCGTTTGGAAAAGCTGAAAAGACGTACCCTTTTTATTTGGACCCCCATATGATCTGTGCAACTGAATGGCAGTGTAGTCACCCATGTGGTGAATTACTGAAGTACAGGAGTAACTGCTCTAGGTGGGGGCAATACTAGTGGCGGAGATAAACAGACAATACCACAGCACACCCAAATTCAGTTCAGCAGTGGGTCAGGTAGGACTATCTAAGTCCAGCTTCAGATGAAGACTCGCTGTGTGCAGTCGTGAAGTGGAGGACGTTCTAGGAAGGAAGTTTGGTGTGAGGAGAGGCAAAGACAGATGTGCTTGGACAGTTCAAAACAAGCATTAAGACAAAAAACTCCACAGCAATGAAATCCCCAGAACATGCGTGGATGTATTTATCCGCAAATGATTAGATGTAAGCATCCTTCTTTTTGTGTACTCCTCTACACTCTCTCTCTCTCTCTCTCTCTCTCTCTCACAGGTTGCTCTCCTGCGTGTCGCTGCTGGAGGAGATGGGGTGAAGTCCTCCGTTGTCATTGAGCCTCTTGGCACGGTACGTCTCATAGTGGATGTTGTGGGTGACCTCCTTCAAGTCCTGTAGGTGAGACCTGAGGGTGACGAAAAATAGTTCATATTTCACCAGTAACAGTTTCTGAAAAGTCATTTGTTAAAAAAAAAAAACATATCTATTTTAACAGATAATTTAATATCGATTATTATTATTATTTGCATACAGGGGGTCCTCAAGTTACGACAGAGATCCGTTCCTACTACAGTGATGTAACCCGAATTTTGGTGTAAGTCGAGACACACCCTAGCCTGAGTTAATAACCTATCCTGACACAGTTGTAAAATCTATAAACACAACTAAGATGATAAGCCAAAAAATGAGTGTAAAAAATTCGTAAAGGCCAAAAAGTCGCCAAACAAAGCAACACAAATGCTTGCGTTTAGATAAGCGTACTCCCTCACTCATACGGCGCGCTACTGCGTATTCTGTGCATTCTGCGTATTCTTCCGGCACCCGCCACTAAACTAGTTTGCCAACTCGAAACATCGTATATCGAGACCCCCAGTATACACATAAAAACTGTTCCAACCTCAGGTGTAGTCAACAAAAATCAGTCCAAGTTCAAGGCATATAAGATTCTGAAACACCAACAGGATACGATCTAAGCCGTCTTCCACTGGCTAATGTCTTGTATGGGACAACAGCACTGCTTACAACCTGGATAGCCAGAAGACTTTTTGGCTTAAACGAGAAACATTGTGCTTCTGGCATAACAAACTCATCTCAATTTTGAAACAGAGTGGATGTCGGAGGATGATTTGGGGCTGTCTTGCTACCATGAAATGAGGCTTTGCATTCTGGATTGTATAAAGAAATAAAATAAAATCTCCATTTGTTGTTGTTGTTGTTTTCAACAAGGTCTCTCCAACTGAAAGTAATTTGATCTATTGTCATGTGGGGCATGGGTAAGGAGGCACAGATGCAGGATTCCATTTTACTTGAACTTTTATTTACACAACACAAGAACTCAAAGAAGGCACGAGGGCCAAAACACAAAGAAACTCCGAAACCAAGCACATGAAGACCTCTGCAAACTCTAGGCACGGAAGACTGCGGAGTTACCAAGGTAACTTAAATACACAGACGACTTGGACATTAACCAATCAACAAATACAATCACTTAAACTAAAACACTAAACACCTGTAACTAAAGACGTGAATCTAGACACCACACAGAACACAACTTCAAAATAAAGAGTTCTACATAATCTACACAACGGCGGCCTCTAGTGGCCGCTGAACGTGGCTGTAACATCAATGCCTCGCCTGTAAACATGTTCTTTACTAACACGTTTGCAGGTGAAGTTGGACAAGCTTTGGAGAACATTGGTTAAATCACTTTCAACCTAATAAGAAACTCTAAGCAGATTTTTGTCACACCACATACATTTACAACCTCTGGAGAACTTCAGCCTAATGAGACACTATAAGCACCTTTTTCATAAAACCATATATATGTACAGTTCATTAATCTATGTGTGAAATGTAAGATGGGGTATAGTTTATCTGTCATGTAATCAAGTTAATATTATCATGGTGCCACTGCTTCCTGTCTGTCCAGATCCAAGACAATATAGCTTGTCAGTAATGGTCTTGTCAGCGATGGTAAATAACTTGTGTCTTACAATTTCTCATTAGAATAGGGTATTTGCCAACATTTGGTCAAATCTGTTCAACCTAGCAAGGGCCGTGCAAGAATAAATGCATTTGTGGTCTGAGCATGCAATTCAGCAACACAACCTGACTGGATGAATTTTTAATCCTACATTCTGTGTGTGTCACCGATTTCAGAATAAGATGAAATAAAATGATAAATGTTTATCAAAACTTAAAAACCTGAATGTATCAGAGTTAAAAAAAAAAGCTTCAAACAGACTTTGTGTCTATATTGTACCTGATCAAGAAGTCCCGTAGCATAGAGAATTCGCAGTGGTTTGGGTTCTCAACTGGTGGGAGGAAAAGTACAGGGGGAAAAAAACTGTTATTCATCTCATTAAAATTAAGCTGTGAAAGCATGACGTAATAAAAAAAAAAATCAGTGTTCAAATGGCTGCGGGACTGGCATCTATAGCTAAAGCGTCAAGCATTCGTGAAAAGTAGGAGGTCAATGAATGATGACAGTCATCAAAGATGCGTGCAAAATGTCTCGCAGCAGTGAAATGTCAAATGCTATAAGTGGAGCAGTAACTAGCCATCGGTCTGTATTTCTCCCTCTCTCTCTCTCTCTCTCACTCTCTCACGCACACACAGACACACACTCTGTCTCAATCTGCCTCCCTACAGGCAAAAGGAACTCACTGGAGTGGAAGACTCCCGTCTCCCTGTCAGCTGTAGCAGTTCAGTGTAGCGCACAGCCAGGAGACAGAGTCCACGCCCTCAGCACACACAAACACTGTGACCCCCCAAGTGCATGTTGTATGTACAAGGCATTAGACCAGTGGGCCACCCTTTAGTCAGAGCTGTACATTATTCATCCATTTCTCTGACAATAAGCTACAGGCTTCTATGTTGTGTTTTCCACCAAGGCCCCCATTGTGGGGGTGCAGTATATTTAAGTCTCTTTTTATGTTTGGGGTCCCCATTCAGCGTTTAATGATTCTAAATTAATAACTGATGTCCTTTTTTGCTTCACTTTACATGACTTTTCCCATTTGAATGAAACAACTGGGCAAACACAAAACAAACATGATATGTTTTCAGTGCCCTGGACACTTCTGCACGCATCAGTGCTCTCTGGGGTCAATCTGACCCCAGGCTGTTTTAACTGTATAAAACATATCAGAAATTTCTTTACACACATTGGTTTTGCTTGTTTTGGATATCGAGGGCACTGTACTGCGCAATTTTATAATATTCAAAAAACTTCCCTCTGCTTTTAGGGCCATGAGCTAAACACAATCATACCTGTAGGAGTGTGACTAACACTGAGGGGGAGGGAAAACGTATTTTCCACCAAATTGTTTATAGTTCCCATGCCTTGGGGGTGTTACTACATATCTATTTTATTTAAAGCATTGTTTAGGTAGTCAACAAAGAAACACATGAACCTGGGTAGCAATTTTAATTTCAACCATTTTCTCGAGGTTTAAACGGACCCCAAGCATAAAGGAAGTTAGTAAATCTGAACATAACATGAGAGTTTAAACAGTCATAATTCCTTTCACCCGACCATTTCCAACCTCTGTATAAATTCCGTCCAATTAAACAAGCTGTTTGGTCCCTGTGCCTTAAGACTGACTATGATTACTCTTTTGGAAAGCTACTAGAATGACAGATTTGGTTTCAAGAACAGCACATCTTCCACTCCACTGAATTCCAGTGTTACACCCTGCAATAACACCCATCTGTCACTTCAGCCTGAAAGAGTGGGCTACACTCTGAATGTAGTCTGTAGTCTGAATGAGCAGTAGTGTGTAAATATGTGCATGAGCAAAATGTGCAAAATTAGCATAATGTGCAAAACCAGATGAGACAGAGCAGGGACGCACGCTTGTGTGACTGAATGTAGATAGCTCCGCTCTAACCATACATGACATGATCTAGATGGCAAGCCAGAGAATAACTCAGCAAACACAGATACACACACCTTCTACTATTCCCCAGGCAGTCTTCCTCCCCAAAACTCGTTTGCCGTTGACTTGGTACTCTTTGTCGCTGCCCACGACTGCAAAGGGCATGGCCTCCTGCACACAGCAAACTGTAATGAGGCGCATAATGCTAACAGATGAGCTTGCTCATGAGGGGAGACAGTTTTGTGTCACAGTCAGAGACAAAGAAACGAAACAGTGGATGGAAAACTGAAAAGGGCAGAAGGAAAAATAAGCCCTAAACAAATAAACATATAGTCAGAGTGTAATAACAGCTCAGTTTAATGAGCCAGAGTAACTCAAAGGCAACTAAAAACAGATTCAAGTGAAAGTCATTGTCCACTGAGATTTTACCCTGATCTTATCATTGTCGCTTTTGTCCTCCAGGTCCTCATCAAATTCCTTCTGTGGATAAAACTCGATCCCACAAACCTCCAGCTCCTTCCTCACCTGGGCAAGAACGGAAAATACAGTACAGAATTATTACCTTTCTAAAATGGAGTTCCAGAGTGGAACCGTGGCCCTCCCTGTCGCCCCCTCATTGACTGACATGATCCTGATAGCTAATGTAACATAACTGGCCGTTAATGTTCTCCTGCAATCGTGTTGGGCTGTCCAGTAATGTGCAAAAAAATGCAGTGGTGCTGCAGAGAAAGCATGTTCTAAGGGGCAGACCTAGCTAGTTTGGGCAAAATTAGCAATGAGAAACTGGGGAGAAAATTGAAACAGAAAGAAAGGCTTCTAAAACAGGCTTCTAACATTACAATTTTAAAAATTGTGCGTAATGGCTGCATGGCAACAAAAGTTGCAGAAACCATACTGAGGTGTCTATTACTTGCTACCTATATAGGTATTTAAAAAAAAAGATATTTCGTATAATTGCCACGCTATTCCTAAAAAATTTAAATAACAAGGACATGATAGTTACTAAGGGCAAGCTAGCTCGAGTACATGAGGAAGCCAACAACATCATTCCATCAGTCTATTTATTTATTCATCCATCCACCTGCCCATCCAGCCAGTCATACAAGGTACTCTCTCTCTCTCTCTCTCTCTCTCTTCTCTCTATCTCTCTCTCTCTCTCCTCTCTCTCGTCTCAGGCTCTTCTGTCTCTTTCTCTCTCTCTCTCTTCCCTCACCTCTCTCTCTCTCTCTCCTCTTCTCTCTTCTCTCTCTCTCTCTTCTCTCTCTCTTCTCTCTTCTCTTCTCTCTCTCTCTCTCTCTCTCTCTCTCTCCTCTCTTCTCTCTCTCTCCTCTCTTCTCTCTCTCTTCTCTCTCCCCTTATCTCTCTCTCTCCTCTCTCTCCTCTCTTCTCTCTCTTTCTCTCTTCTCTCTCCTCTCTCTCTCTCTCCTCTCTCTCTTCTCTTCTCTCTCTCTCTCTCTCTCTTCTCTCTCTCTCTCTCACCCTCTGTTTGAACTCAGTCTTCTCTTCAGGAGTGAGTGTATCTGCCTTGGCGATGACTGGGATGATGTTGACAGATCGACCCAAGTGCTTCATGAACTCCATATCCAACTGCCGCAGTCTGAGAGAGAAGCAGAGAGTGAATGAGAAAGATAGACACGGAGGGGATTAATAGACTGAGGTAGTGGGGAGCTCACAGCTGGGGCTGTGGTAAGCCTGATGCTGGTGTGAGCCTGGTTTGACAGCTGCAGCTCAGTCAGTCATTCAGACATGTGAGTTTGACTGCCAGTTAAACTGCTTTCTTAAATGAACACCACTGGGGGGCATCAAGGCTCGAGTCAGGATGCACCAATAAGATAAGGTGAGATAAGATACCAATCATAGCATGAACATCTCTGCTAAATCAGGCCTGGAAATTTCTGCTGAGAAGTGATTTGACAGACCCAGGATTTTAGTTCGTATGTATCTCTGCGTAACCAATTCAGCCTATTGCTCTTACAACTAAAAAAAAAGTGAATTTTCATAGCAATTATTTCTCAGTCGTTGCTCACTGAAATAAATAAGCTGTGGAACTGTTCTTTGCAGGTCCTAAACTTTTAACCGATGTCACATTTGTATCCGTAAGTAGAAGAGGAGATATTTCATTTTGTTTTGAACTAAATGAAAAGCTGTCACGCAGACTTGTTTTGTGGAAAGAAAAGCTTTTTTTACAACTGCGTTGACAGAAAAAAAAAAAAGAACTGGAAGCTTCCGATACCGAAAGTAAACGAAACGTAATTCACAGGAATAGTGATTAATAGCATAATTAAGTAATTACTATAAAATGACTATAATAGTACATTAACGCTTCAGAATGTCAACATTGCCACAGGAGTGCACGTCCCGAGACTACGTGGCTTCCTGATTTTCAGGATGTTTTGAATGCTAGAAGTACTCACGAGTGTCCAGTTGGGGAAATGAAGTACAGGCAGCAGTGCACACGTGTGTCAGGGATCCGTTTCTTGCGGGCAATGTTCACTTCCTCCTTTAGAAACTTCTCATATTGCTCATTGATGTACTTAGAGATGGGCTCCCAGCTTTAAACACAAGAGCTGAACTTTAGGTCACTGAGGATTAACTGATCTCGTATCAAATATAAAGAACATTTGAAAAATGCAAATTGTTGTTTAATCAAAGGAGAATCAAAGAATCATTTCTCTATCACACACACACACACACACACACACACACACACACACACTTCCCCTTAACATAAATCTATGAACACTAATGCTCACTCACCAGTTATTATTGTTGATCTGATCACCGAATCCCGGAGTGTCAATCACTGTCAGTTTCATCTTCACGCCTCCTTCCTCAATCACTGCAATATGAACAACCATGACCACACCAAATTTGTGTCTTTCGAATAACAAACAAGATGATAAATAATATAATAATGATGCGTGTCTCAAATACACACATACTCTTTTCCAATAAGCGACACAATTATTAACCCTTAAAAGGAAAGGTGTGGATGTTAATAAGTTATATTTACTCACTTGCAACGTTCTGATAGATCGATTATTTTAGGAATACTTATTTTAGTATTTTAGGAAAGGAATCTACATTGTACTCAGTTACAGTCTTTTACAATTAGTTACTTTGTAATTTGGTCACATCTTTGACATCTGAGCCTTATCATTTCATTTTAGACAAAAAAAGTTTCTACGACTGGCCTATAGAACAGAAGTATATTTTTATACTATGGCCAGTGTGCATATGTTCCAGCTTCTCTGGGGACAGATCTTAAAGGACTTAAAGTGGCCAAAGCCAAAGTCACTGAATGTATTAGCAACAGTACACTAATGGAAGCACCAAAACATTACGATTGCACTACTATTGACATCCATTGAAATGAGGGCGTTCAAGTAGCAGTGTGCAAAAGTGTGTAGCTCAGTTTAGATATCTAAAGTTTTTACATTGTATTTATACTTATTTATGACATGGCATCATCTGCCAGCACTCATATATTCACTGACCAGAAAAAGGTCTCTTGTCCCAAGTTCATCCGGGTTTTTGGAAAGTGCACAAGATTTACTGTCTGAGATTCAGCGGCTGCTTTAAATCTCTGAGATATTTTTGGCCTAACGCAAAGCAGTGACAACGTCAACACAAAAAGCTTTTCATGGCCTGCAAGCACAACCCTGGAAGATTCACAGCTGGCAACTGTGATCTTTCAAAAATACAATGGGAGCTTCTTGTCACACGTAAAGAATGTAAAGCGCACGCATAACCCTCTCCTCCAGGCCTGGACCCAGTCACCCGATGATATGGTACTACAGCTGCCTACACAGGCAACAAATATGAAACATGTAGCCTACACAGCAGTGGATCTACACAGTGCCGAATGCCCTAGCTGGGCACAAACGCTGGCACCTAAAGGGAATTCAGGATTAGGCCTCTGACACTGCCCGGGCCGGAACACATGCCAGAGTGACTAGGAGTCGGTCTACGCTCTTATAGACAAAAGCCCATTGTCTGCATGGTGATACTTCATGAGAAAGAGAGCATTAGGACCTTGTAAGTCAATGAAATATACTCAGCAGATCTGAGATTTTACTCAGTTAGGTGTCCTAGTTGTTAGGGAGTCTGCGATCAGAAGATCATGGGTTCAAATCCCGAGACTGCTGGTGGCACCAGATCTAACTTGTTCCTCATTTCTGAGCGAAAAAGAAAAAAACATAAAGGTAAGCTTTTAAAGTAAAGTGGCCCTTTATAAAGACATGAACACAGCACAGCCCATACTGTGAAATTCTTTCTCATATTCAACCCATTCACTGATTCATTCAGTGAATCAGAGAGCTGCCACCAATGGGGGGCGCCCAGGGAGCAGTGTGTGGGGACAGTACTTTGCTCAAGGGTCCCTCAGTGGTGCCACCAGCGGTCTTGGCATTCAAACCCACAGCCTTATGATCACAGGAGCAACTCCCTAACTGCTAGGCCAAGCTTTTTGGTAGGTAGATTAGCATGTTCCACTGAACCGTTGTTTGAATATGTCAGAAAACTTGTTCGCTTACCGTGGGACACAGATTTGATCTCTACAGTTTTGGGGATTTTCTCATCACGGCTCCAGCCCGAGCTTCGCCTGCTCACCTGAGACTTAAACAGAGTGTTCACCAGGGTGGACTTCCCCAAGCCACTCTGACCTACGGGAGACAGAGAAAATGATGGAACGATGTAAAGATGGACCAGGCTGTATTAAGATGAAGTAAGGATGTCTTGTGCTATGTTTCTTTAGAAGCTGCTTGTTTAGTTTTGCACTGAAGCCATGAGGCTAATGTAGATAAGGTAATGGACTCTCACATCTCATCAATTAACATGGCTGAGTATCTTTAAAAATAGACCAACGTATGTCGTGGAGCTAAAACAGTAGTAGTAGCCTGAATTTCGGCTCCATTTTTATACATAAACTACTTCAGAAGCCGCACAAGCCAGACAATTTGAGATTACTTAACAACCTGATGCGCTTTGAGGAAAGTTTTTGATGATTTGGACATTTAGTGTGCATACTGCTAATTAATACGGGCTTTCCTGAACTTCCTAGGTAAAAGCTAAAGAAACAATCAGGATCAGAAAGCTTTCTTGATCCTGGAGGAAACTGCTTTTGCTACGACTGCACGCCACACAGAAACACACAGAGACAATGTGTGCAATATAAAATATAAGACAAAATAAATGTCAACATAAAATTATCCAGAAATACACAATAAAATGCTTGGTACTAAATACACTATGCTATGTATGCCAGATGCTGTGGTCGGTAAGGGAGATGGATATACATACTAAAGATAAATAAGTAAATCATTTTTGTTCACTGTACTGAGTCTGTTTTTGCACGTAATATTGGCATAAATAGTGATATTGTACATGATAATACTATTGCAACAAACAAGATAATGGATGACATAATAATAAGTCCATGCCTAAAACACACACATACTCTTTTCAAATAAGTGACAAGAGTGATTAACTCTTAAAAGAAAAGGTGGGTTAAAATATTCCGATAGATTTATCATTTTTTGCGTATTTTCTATTATACTCAGTGATATAAATAGTGATATTGCACATGATAAGACTATTGCACATAAACTACTGCACTTAAGTAGTAACATAAGTGACATCAGTAGTGTCCTAAATAGTGAGCTTGCACATGATTCACACATCAAATATGTCTATATGACTGAATGTCTGTATTTAAGTTAAAGCGGAAACTTTGTCAATTGTGAAAACTGTGGCTTCAAGCTCTCCAATCCTCAGCACTACTAAGAAATCAGACTGTAAAGCTGGGTACTGTGATACAACAGGTTTTGACGTACCAACCACCATGATATTGAAGTCAAAGCCTGTCTTCATGGTCTTCTTCCTCATCTGCTCAATGATGGTGTCTATCCCAACATATCCTAGCAACGTGGAGCCCCCTCCTGACCCTTGACTCCCAGACCCTGACCCATGGAGGGGTACATGAGAGGCACCGGCCGGCGGTGCCACATGGGAGGGCTTGGCGGGGACAGCGGGTTTGGGTCTGACTTCTGGGGGCACAATTTCTGACATGTCTGAAGAGTAAGAGTAAGAAAGAGAGAGGCGGAAATCATAAAAAAGTACACTGATTTAAGCCAGTTTCAGAATAGAAATGCAGTTAAAATGCAGACAAATAGCTCAGCAAGCAAAAATACAGTGGAATACTTTCTTTAAAGGTGTGTGTTAATGAAAGAATCCTATTTAATGTCCCCTTACCCTTAACATCTAAGAATAATATTCCATTCTATATCATACAGACTTTCATTGCTTGTTTGCTAAATTACAATTAGGCTCAAGATAAATAGCTCTTGTAAAAAAAAGACAGAACCGTGTATTTGGGTTGAGGAGAAAATGGTGTAAAATTGATAAAAAAAAAAAAACATTACTCTAATATCTAGGTTAAGTATATAAATATAGACACAAATTCCCTCAGAAACACAAAAATCTTGTGGAATGCCTTTCAAGAAGAGTGGAAGCTATTAGGGCCGCTAAGGAGGGATCAAGTCCTTATTGAAGTCTATGTATTTGAATGCAATGTCATTTAAAGTTGGTGTATTGGTCAGGCGTCCCAGTTAGCATAACTGTTTGACTTTTAATCCTTACTAATAAAAATGCTTTGTCAGGCTCTTTTAAAGCCCTTGAACACACAAACACATGCCGGGTAAATAGGATTAGGAGTGTGTCCACTGCTACTGCATCCCAGTGGACACATGCCCTATATTCACGCCATATGGCACCATAATTAGCAGAAGATAACTAATTCTCCCATAGGTCATCCTTAATCGGATGACTTAAGTGACGTGTCATATTGTGCACCCAAGAAACGCTGAATAAGACGGTCAGATCTGAAATTTTGTCGTGTGTTAACCCAGTTCTACTTTTCAAGCAGAGCTATGAAGAAGACAGGATGACAAAGCTAGACAGGATAGCTATGAAGAAGACAGGATAATGTGGAAGAAGACAGGATAACAAAAACGGGATGTCCACCGTGCCCATCACTCCTTCCCCCATACACTACATGGTCAAAAGTATTAGGACGTCTGAACATGACACCAACAGGGACTTTAATGGCATTCCATTCAAATACATAGACTTTAATATGGAGCTGGTCCCCCTTTTGCAGCTATTAGAGCTTCCACTCTTCTCGAAAGGCTTTCCACAAGATTTTGGGTTTGTGTTTTTGTGGGAATTCGTGCCCATTCATTCTGTGGAGCATTTATGAGGTCAGACACTGATGTTGGATGAGAAGGCCTGGCTCGCAATCTCCGTTCCAGTTCATCCCAAAGGTGCTGGATGGGGTTGAGCTCACGGCTCTGTGCGGTCCAGTCAAGTTCTTCCACACCCAACTCATCCAGTCATGTCTTTATGGAGCTTGCGTTGTGCACTGGGGCACAGTCATGCCGGAATAGAAAAGGTTCTTCCCCAAACTGTGTCCACAAAGTTGGAAGCATGACGTTGTCCAAAATGTCTTGGTATGTTGAAGCATTAAGATTACCCCCCACTGGAAGTAAAGGGCCTTGCCCAAACCCTGAAAAACAGGAGTGTCCCAATACTTTTGTCCACATAGTGGCCATATAAACACATTGTCTAAACGCTCACTCACCGTTTGCTGGTAGCAACGTTAACGCTGCTGGTCCTCCGAAAAAAAGACAAATGCAGCCCTTTCCAGCTCGTAGCTCTTATCTTTGCTTAATAACAAAACTGGGATTAGATACAAACGCTGTTTTTCCCAGGCAGACTTGTCTACTCGTTCTCTCCTATTCTTCCTTTCTCTCTCCCTGCTCTTTAACACCCCCCTCTTTTTTCCGTTACTAAGGAGACAGGAGGGGAGAGGTGGTGATGCAGCGCGCATGCGCAGAGCAGCCCATCTGTCCCGACACTAAAATTGAATTGATGCTCTTTTTGGTTTGGTGTAGATATCCTTATATAATGATATATGTATATGGATGTAGATTATTTATGATATTACAGATATAATATTTAAAAATACACATGATCTCATTTTCTTTTTGTACTGTCAGCTACACTATATGGACAAATGTATTGGGACACACCTGTTTTTCAGGATTTGGGCTGGGCCCCTTACTTCCAGTGAAGGACAATCTTAATGCTTCAACATACCAAGACATTTTGGACAACGTCATTCTTCCAACACAGTTTGGGGAAGAACCTTTTCTATTCCAGCATGACTGTGTCCCAGTGCACAAAGCAAGCTCCATAAAAACATGGCTGGATGAGTTGGGTGTGGAAGAACATGACTGGCACCCACAGAGCCCTGACCTCAACTCCATTCAACACTTTTGGGACGAACTGGAACGGAGATTGTGAGCCCGGCTCTCTCGTCTAATATCAGTGCTTCACCTCATAAATACTCTGCAGAATGAATGGGCGCAAATTTCCGGGGGGACTAACTTCATTTTAAAGTCTATGTATTTGAATGCAATGTCATAAAAGTTCCAATACATTTTTTTTTCCATATAGTGCAAGTAAATTTTAATTATAAAGCAACAATGGATCAAAATACTGCACATAATAAAGCACAAAATGAGACTAAAATGAAAGTCAATAAATATTCACACTAATGTAAAAGATGTTCATATGTGCAGCTTGTAGATAAAACATGCAATGCTAGGAATTTCAGTGCTAAGTGACATATATTGACAAATACTGCACATATCTTTTGGATATGAGGAAATATATATGCACATTTTTCTTCTGCATGGGTACCTTATATACTGAGTCATGGGCCTGTTGAAGAGAGCCTGGTGTGCCATTGTTGGATCAGAAATTAAACTTACTATGATACTATTACTATGATATTTGTGTGCAGAACATCAGCTTTAAATTGAGGGTATTTACATCTATATAGACCTTCAAATAGCTCATGTAATTGGGAGAAATGAACCGAATTCTTTGCTGTAGATCAATACCTGAATGAAGTCTATAGGACATAGACGTGGTCAGACACTGGGTATTTTTCCTAGAGATGCTCTGTGAGGCCTGCAGCCATTTTCAGTAATTGCTTTTTTTTTCAGGATCTTTTTTTCACCCCAGTGAGAGAAATACACTCTGTCAGCAGACTGACTTGACAGGTCAAGAGCATTCCTGAAAAACTCCATGGCTGCTTTAGCAGTATGTTTGGAGTCAATGGCCCATATTTAAATGGCCCCTATGAAGTGCCTCAGAGTAAGAACGCTGATCTAAGATCAGGCTTCCTCAGTCTACCACACAGTCCAGTATAGTGCCATGTAAAAGCCACAAATTGATCTCAGATCAGCGTTCTTACTTTGGCAAGTTTGAAAGCTCTGTGCTCTAAACTCTGTGAATCTGAGGCATTTGGTTGAAGCTGAACAGATGCTTCTGCAAATGTGCTCCTGCTCCATAAAGTTCCACTGACAACCATGCATGCCCTCACTATCAGTATTCCTTTGCTTCATGGATCACATAATAGACGTAGCAGGGAATAGCATGGGTCCTTTTTGTTCTGCATTTTCTTTTCCCATCATTCCAGTACAGCTTTTCTGTTCTTAGATGAGATTGTTTGGTATTGTTGAGCTCAACTGTACATTTATGCTTCCTCATTATATACACAGTTGATTTTGATGCATATATTTGCCTGCTTAACAGGCACTGACATTTATTTGGTGCTTGTATTGAGAAACAAAGACAAAGAAGAAAATGCTTTTTCTTCTTTGTCTTTGTTTGATTAATTTTGGGTCCCCTAGATTAATAGGCCTATATATAAAAGGGCTACAATTCTGATATTATTCTGGCTGGCTGACATAGTCTGATAATGGACTAATAAATAAAGGCAATAATATATTTCACTTTAAAGCCATTGTGCTTAAGCGTAAAGCCAAAAACTGAAGTCATCGATCTTACATACCACATAACTTCACTGCAGGGTCCAAGCAAATATTTATGCATCAGTGCTTAATTAAATATTTATGCATAATTGAATTATTTAAATTATTTTTAAATACAAGTATTAGAGGGAGCTAGGCTACAACACATTGCTCTCTTGAGGCACTCCATTCTGCCAGGGGATCCACACATGCAAAACTCCTTATAGCAACACAAACCCAGCACTTTTCCAGCTACCGCCTACTCACATTTTACCGCTTTCTTGTCCCAGGCTGCGCACTCATGTGCACACTGTTTGTGCGTGTGCCCCCTGCATAATCCACTACTACTGGGTTGCATGTCCGTGTTCTGTACATGTTGGTGTACGATATGTCTGTGAGAGGCTAGCACTTGCCTCATTGGCTCCTTATCTTCCCCAGTGAAGGCATATGTGTGCGGCTTGATAAGACAGTCCGCCACTCTTTTTCACGTTTTAACCCGGACATAGCAGTGCTTATCATAGAGTTGGCGCACAATCCAATAGCAGTTACATTAAATGACGTATATTAGAGAGGACACCAATCCGATACCCAACTGGTGCCCGGCCTATACCAGCAGCAAATGCTGGACTGGATATCAGAGGAAGTAAATAGCACACTCAATCCCAAAACTTTGTTAAAGCAGCCTGACATACAACAGAGTGGCTCGAAGCGCAATAAGCTAAATAAAATGTCATACGACAACAGTAGTCACTTGCGGCATAGCGCTAATGCAGCGTCGTCTAATAGAAATGCAGCATCATCAGACAGCTCAACGTGCTTGGAGGAGAACACTAATTGCCAAGGGTTACGTCAGCAAACAGATGTCCATGTTGGCTAGATTGACAGGGGAGAACTTTTCAGTTTGAGAAACTGAAAGCCTAGATTTCATATTATAAATCTGATATTTTTGCATTTTTATTTAGAAAGCGACAGTTGATCAAAAGGCTACACATTATTAAGTATAAATAAAACAAAAATGAAAGTAATAAGTCAAGCTATTCATGCTAATGTCCAGGCTTGTGGACAAAATATGCATTTCGGGTCTAAGACATCACACATATTTGCAAATACTTTTTGGATATGAGGAAATATATGTGTACATTTTTCTTCTGCATGTCTACATTATATACTGAAGAGAGACTAAAATGCCATCATTGTATTAGAAATGAAATGATCACTATGAAGTTTGTGTGCAGAGCATCAGCTGTCTGTATAGGAATCATGGGGCTTCAAATACCTGAATGACATCAGTATGAATTAGACGTGGTCAGACATGGGTATCTTTTCTAGTGATCCTCTGTGAAGCCATTTTCTAACAATTACAACCTCAGTTATTGTAATACTAAGGGAATTTTAAATGTTATGGTAAGCTAAATTTAAGGGTCACCATGTTCCCCATACCTTTTATATAATTTCTTGGTATTGTACTCACCTGTAGACACATATATACTAGGGTGAGGCATCTTCTTATTCTCAAGCTCAAATTTCATCTCCTCAGAAGTATATGGCTTCCATAACAGAGAGTCCTCTTGTTGATGCAACTGAGTGAAGTTCATTTCTTTAACTTTCCAGCTGGTTTTGGTTTTCTCGTCTTCTACTGACTGTTCAGATGCTTTGTCTGTATAATCGTCGGCCCTGGACAGAGAGTCAAACTGCTGCTGAGGGTCAAAAGGGAACGGCCGTTGGGGCATCCATTCATCCGTGGAACTTTCCGGTATGTCTGTGTGTGCGTGTGGGTTGGGTTGTGTGTGTGGGTAATGAGGGGTGGAGGGGATCTGGGGCAGTTCACTGGAGTCCATCTGAATCTTCTGGTCCCTGAGTGGCTGCACGCCGATGGACTGTGTATTACTTCGCTTTCTGGGTACCCTTGAACTTTTGTACCTTCTTGAAAATGTGTCCTCCTCTTGGGAGCTTGCTCTGCTTGAATTAGATTTGGAGGAATCTGTATCTGAAGCAGTGTGGCTCTTTTGTGCTGACTTGAAAACATCCCTCACTTGAGTTCTTTTGCTCCCTGCTTGGTCAGAGGAGAAAGATTTCTTCTGTGCTTGGGTCGAAGCCAGATGCATGGGCTCGCTGTCAGATAAGAGACCTGTTCCTTTGATCACACGTCTACAGGTCCTGCTCTTCAAAGGAAAGTGCCCAGTCTGTTCCAGTTGTTTTGGTGTGTATGTATAATTTGAAGTGGTGATACTGTTGGTGTCTGTTTTAGGTCTACAGATTTTGGCTTTGACAGATGACCCCTGGTTCTTCAAGGGTAAAGGGATCCGTCCAGATTGACTAGAGACTGTTTCTGTGCTGGTATGTGTCTCTGACGCTGTAAACTGAGGCTTGCTGTCATGTATAGGTTCATGGCTTTCAATCTCACCAATGTCCATAAAACCTTCTTCCGAAAGCCTTGTAGAATTTGTAATTTGAGTTTGGATCTCTGGACTGTTTAGAAGTTTAGTTGAAGAGGATGGAGCCACTGTTCTGGGTGGTTTGGGATAAGATCTCCTGTCCTCCTTTTTAAAAGGTGGAAACTCAAACCCTTTCTGGTCTCCAGAACTGTTTGTTTGTTTGGGCAGACTAGCCGATGGGTTCTTAACACATCCTTCTGGAAGGCTTTGAGATTTTGGATATTTTTTAAACCTGCTGTTGAGCACTGACATCTGATTCATCTCCTCAGATGCTGAAAGTAGTTGCTTGGCTTGAGACACCATCGCTACATCAAGCAGACCACGATTTTTCTGAACCTTTAAGTGTCCTTGGTTTATGTTTGACTTTGAACTGGCAATCCTGCCTGTTTTGTTTAACCCTAGACGAGCTTGAATTAAGACTGGGTCCTGGGTTAGATGTGTTCTTCTATAGGATGCAAGATTTTGCAGGCCTTTCCCTATGTGTCTCAGGTTTTGAGGACTTACACTTTCCTTCTTCTGTCCAGGAGACATGTTTACCAAACTGACATCTTGGTACTGATGCCCGGGTAACTGGTCCTGTCTTTGTTTTGTTTGTGTTTGTAGAAGTCTTGTGCTGGAGATGGGAATTGATTTAGCCCGCCTCTCATTGGGTGGAATGGCAGTCAGTTCAGACCTTTCATTGTCTATTGGCCAATTCTCTTCTTGCATAAGACGGGAGTGGGATGGCCCGCATTTCTGAATGGGTAACATTGACAGATGATCACTCTTGGCTGTCTCGCATTGGCCAAGGACTTTGATTAATGATTGCTCTGTCGAAATCAGAGATGGATCCATTCGAGAGGAGCATAAAGAGGAGTCTTTGCTGCGGAGGGAAGAAATTAATATTGCTCAGCCATTATCCCCACCAGTCCCATTGATTCGCAGCACCAAAGAATCCACTTTTAGACCATTAGAGACAGAACATTATCGGAGGCTTCATGTTAAATGTACAACATACTTTCTACAGTAAATCACTTCTGTACTCTTAATAATGTAACTCCTGCCACCAACTAAGCTACAAACCTACTCTACAAGTACAAGTGTACTCTACAAGAACACAAGTACAAAAAGAACAAAAATCAAATGCTATTCTCAAAACGAGAGAGTCGTTTGTTCTCAAAACGACAGAAAAGATGATTTCACTTGTCAAGAGATAATTTCTTTGCATCTTTGCAGTTTCTTTACCTGCATGGAACAGCATGGTCTGTGGGGTCCAAGGGGCTCCCGCTGTCACAGAATGCGGTGATGTGAATGGGCCTTTTCAGAATGACTGGAGAAGAGAGTGGTGTGGAGCACGGGGAGAATCTAACTGGGCTATGAGTGGTGAGCGGTTGGGGACACGGAGAAAGCCTGGTAGGGGATGAAGAGTGGAATAGCGGAGGGCAAGGAGAAAGTCGTATTGCAGGAGAGGACAAGAGCATGGGAGATGGACAAGGGGACACGCCCACAGAAGAGGAGGACGATGATGGAAGCTGCAGAGAGGGAGAGATTTGGGTGGGTGAAGATGAAAGGACAAGAACCGGACTTGGTGTGAGACGAGCAGGAGAGAGGGAGGAGGGAGAGGAAGAGGGGTTTTGGGGGGATGGAGAGAGACGAGTCGGTGAAGTGGAGGAGGGACGCCGGGGACAGGGAGAGAGTCTTGTAGGTGGGTGGGTGGAGACATATTGGAGACACGGGGAGAGATTTGTCGGAGAGGAAGAATATGATGAGGATTCAATGGGGTCTATCTCGCTGGGGTTCATCTTATGACTGAGGACAATAAACAGAGCTATAAACAGTAGAGCTTAGTCCAACATTCAGAGAACAAAGCAAGGAGCAGGTTAGGTATGTTTTAGTGAAGGCAGCAGCAGCAGCAAGGAAAAGGATCCTTAAAAAGTACCTGAAAGAGTGTGAAATGAGATCAAGTTAAAAATAGAGTGCACAGACAGAAGTTCTCAGGGTACTGTTTTCAGTATATTAGTAAAAGTATATTTAACATTAACCCATGGAATCCTGAAAGTCTTTTTCCCATTCATGCATTAATTGTTCTTTTCTAATATTTAAACAATGTGTATCCCATCTCCTTTTTTCAGCACAACCAGCATTATAAAAAGATGTTTTTCAATTTAACCAACTGTTTGGACACAACTGACCTCAGCCCACCCAAATCCACCCAAAACTCCCAACAGAAAGGACCTACTGTACAGGAACCACAGTACCCACCACACCACTGTAATGCCCCTTGAGAAAAAAAATAGTTAAAAATATCTGCAGCATACCCTTCATTTCTTCTTTAAAAATGTCTTATCCTAAGAGCAATTACAAAAACAAGTGGCATTTCTGAGAAAATATAACACTGTTGGTTCAAAAAAATAATCCATTACAAATGATTCATTACTTCTCTCAAACTGCAGTCGGATTACTCAGTGTTCCTCAGTCAGACTGGAAAGTACAAGGTATCGTTTCAAAAACATTATTTCAACAGTATGCCACGATCTCTGCCTATGAGAAGGACACAGCCAGTGATTCTTTCATATTTTAAGCACTATTGTAATGAAATTATTAACAGCAATGAACAACATGTAAATCTCCCAGGGCTGAATGCATCACGCATAACTTAATATTGTTATTTGGACACATATAAGTAATTTGGACAAACATATTCCCATTCATTGGCTCTTAATGTTTTCTTAAACTTACAACAGCCTCACATGCATTAGACTTTAAGAACTGACCAGATAAGCCTAAAAGCAATCATGATTAAGGCGTTTCATGAAATATAATGTTAAAATAGTGTTTGAATGTTAAAACTTCAGGTGTTTTCAGATTATTTTATTTAGTCTAGGCCCTAATCTGGATCTATAAACTGCCCATATGTATTTACGTATTATTACAAATTACAGAGAGGAATCACAACAGAGGTGTTCAGCTCTGGTCATGGAAGGCTGGTGCCGAGGACAGTTGGGTGATTTCCTTTCTCAAACACACCTGTTACCAGGTTTCGTGGGAGTGTACAGGACTGACCAAACTCCAGGACCAGAACTGAATACCCCTGTAATTTAGTAAAGAAAATATACAAACTGACCCGTTAGCCTCCGTCTACATCCTTCTGTTGACTGGGAAAGATGGACCAACAGAAGGGAGAGAACAGCAACAGGAAGTGGTGGGTACCAGAATCACATTCCCCCCATTCTTGTCCTCTAAAGCCTCGCTGTCTCATTCACCCACTCCCATCACTCCATGCTTGATAAACAGCAGAGGGTGTGTGAAACTCCGAAGCGATCATGAAGGAAGAGGAGGGCAATAAAGTCTTGAAATTCTAGCTGTTGAGCATTTCAAACAAACTTTCTCCTTCTGTTTTTGTCAACATAAAGATATCTAATTGGTGATGCTTTTATTCATGTAGGTCACATATTTTATGAGATGATAATCAGCAGGTTGTGGGTTTGAATCCCAACTGCTTGTGTAATCACTGAGGTTCCCTTGAGTAAGGTACCATCCCCAGACACCTGGCTGCCCACTGCTTCACTTGGTGAATGGCTTAAATGCAGAGAAAGAATTTTGTGCTGTTCACACAGTGTGCTGTGGTGTGTTCACCCATGAAAGAATTTTCACTTCACTTTCATACTGTTATAGGTGATCAAATTACTATGAGTTTTTACCCACATGTAAAGTGTTATCCATCACAAATCAACAACTCACTTTATTGGCAAACATTTTATTGGCACAGACAAGTAAAGTGCGGTTGAACATGGAAAACATTAATCAGTTTTCATGTCTAAATTATTTACAGTGCCTACATGATCACAGATATACAGGCATTCTGGCACGAATTGGAAAACATTAGCACCAAAATAGAACAACAAGACAACAGTGTTTTTACAGGACAGATCAGCTCAGGATAACAGTTCAGCTTTTATACTTTTTTTTTTTTCCAGTGTTTCACACATTTTTTCAAATTTGTTGAAAAACTATTCAGAGACATCGTAAAGGTTGACGTTTAGTTCAAAATACATACGAACACAATCTCCAAACTTGACCAGACAGAGAACTGTGACCCTTAAAAATCATGCTTTTAAAATATAACCAAAATATCACACACTATGTGAGTATAGGAGGGGAGAGAACTCGCCTCCGCGTAAGCTAGAAAGCCGGACCCCCCGTTTTTAGTGATTAGAGAACGTCTGAGGAACATGGAAGAGATGGGGTTCGAAAACCTTGCCATGAGAAACGTAAGGTATAGATGTATATTTAGAAGACATTAGACTGGAAGGAGGAGGCGCTTCAGTCATTTCATAACTTCATACAGCAGATACACATTACAGATCAGACTAGATCAGACATCAGATTGAGCTCAAAGGACCCACGTTTGCATAAATGTTGGCACTTCACCAGTATGGTTACTTAGCAGAACTGACCTTAGACCAACAGCGGACTAAACGACAGACTTGTAGAACAAAATTATAGACTAAAAAAATAACACATGCTACCACAAATTCATCCCCATTCGGACGGTGATGGCACAGTATTTATAAGACTTCCAGGCGTTCAGACTAATGTCCATAACAATCATCATCATTTGGCCAGTTCACTTTATTAATCCTCCACTGTCATCACGTGGCCTCACATCCTGACAGCTGGTACTTTTTTTCAGGAGCCCAATTCCTGAACATGTTCCTACTTTGAGAGCACATCTGCAATGCAGCAAAGCAAAGCAGCTCAATATCTGAACACATGCTGAGATTTTTTCAATTAACCCTCTTTCTCCACCTCTTAAGAGCTCTCAATATTTCTGGTGGATTTGTGGATGTGAGGCCAGCGTGAGGAGGTCACTTCTCATGCTCCTCCTCCGTGCGTCCTGTCATATAAGTGCGCTGCTGTCATCATCACGGTGGGCTTGTAGGGTGGGCGCCAGAGGTTGCCGCTTGATGGACTTGTTGCTCCACTTATGGGCATCCTGAAGGCCGGGCTCCAGGAAATAGAGGCAGGCCCCGAAGCCGGCCAGCACCAAGACAGAAATCAGAAGATACACTGGGACAAACCAGTCCACGAACATCCAGGACATGGTGCTGTAGGAGAGAGGGAGAGAGAGAGAGAGAGAGAGACAGAGAGAGACAGAGAGACAGAGAGACAGAGAGAGAGAGAGAGAGAGATTCGGACTAACCTTGGTAAATGACGCTCTTGCAGGAGGTACTCGTGAGATTTTATTTCAGGAATCTTCGTGGGAAATGCAAACAAAGGAGACATTGAGCACAGCGTAGGTTCTGACAAACAGCTAAACAGAAACAGTCCCAGAACAAAGCGCTGGACACAACGCCGCTTCAGCCAAACTGTAAAACAGAAACAGCTCCAGAAGCCTCTCTGAAGCCCATCATGTGGGGTGGTGGCGGCCTAGTGGGTAGGATGGTTTCCTCTGGAGGTCATGGGTTCTAATCCTACCATCTGCATCCCACCACTGGGTTCCTGAGCAACACCCTTAAACCCAAGTTGCTCCAGGGAGACAGTCCTAGTTAGGGAATGAAGTTACTTTGGATAAGAGCGTCTGATAAATGCCATGAATGTAAAGAATGGAAGCTCAGGAAAAGCCAGGTTCAGGTTCAGTCAGTATCTTTGACATAGGAGGGACTGCCAGTCTACTCTGTTTAAAAGGACACACAAACAAGCAAACACCACACTACGCTAACCAGTAGGTTAACGGAGAACTGACACTAGATTCCGGTTCAGACTGGGTGTAAGCAGGGAGAGAGTGAAATGCAGAACAGGTGTAGATAATCAGGTAAGCAGAAGAAACCAAAACCACAGGGAAAACAGGGAGGAGAGGGAAGTGCCAGACTCACTACTCTGGCAACCCAGATGGCTAGGGGCGTGGCACATGAGGTGCGCCTGTGACAATTAGGAAGAGGGGAACAAACAAACCTGATTTAAAAATTACACATTTAAAAAAAGGAATTCCTTTTAGATTCCTTAGCATTCCTATGTTTTCACCCCATCTGTAGCATCTGCCCACTGGCTTCTATTATAAGTACATTAGGAGTCAACCAGTTTTCTCTTTTTACTTAAGAAGACATTATTGTGGTAATCCACCATAAAGTACAGATGCCCATAGACCCCAATTCAACAAATTAAGTTGAAAATGCAAATGTACCCAAATTTCCAGTTACCCAATATCAACCAAGACGTGATTGGTGTCTACATATGTCTTCTTTAGTTTAGAACTGGAGCTACAAGTGTTGTTACAAATGTTGAAACTTAATGCAACACTAAAAGTCAACAGTCATCTAAATCTTTTCTCAGCCCACTCAAACCACATTCAGGCAATGAATTATGGATGTGATCTACACTAACAATACTAAACACTACTAGCAGCTATTTCAGACAATTCCAGGGCTGGTATTCAGCAGTTACATGGTGAACTGATCTTGGAACTGATTCATCTGGCTTTATGAGAGTCAAACTGATTCTATATCAGCACTCCTACCCTTGAGGTAGTGTGTGAAAACAGAGCCTGTTGTCTAAAAGGCCTGCAAGCGTGTTGGTGTTTTTAAATGTCATACAGCGTCCTAATCCACATTGACAGGTCTGCGACAGCTTAATGAAGGGTGGGGTGTGGTTTGAGCAGGATGAGATGAGATTTAGAGACGCATTGAAGCTGTAATATTACTAACTGAAAAAGCCTAGAGATTAAAAAGGTTATTTTAATCACCTATAACTTAATAACATTGATGCATTTTTGTTTTTACCTTGTAAAAAGCCAGATTATGAGGACATTTGTGAGGTAAGGCACTAAACAGAGTAAAATGTTGCTAACCTGGGGTCATATAGGTTATTAGACTGAGTTCATCCTTACCATGACTGTTTCCTAAAGTATGGTGCAGTATTATCCAGATAATAATTTACATTAACTGTGCATAAACATATATTAGTCCTATAAGACTTAAACCATACATTAACCAGACACGTTCATTCCATGCATCAACAGTATATTGCAAATGCCATACATTAACCAACAGGTTCCCAATCCTGGTCCTAGAGTACTCTCGGCTGTGGCTTGGTTAATGTATGGTAATAAGTCATATATGGAAATGTGCAGTATAAGTCACATAAGTGCATGAGCATACCGCCTGTTCAGCACATTTTAGGGCTTCATTTCCAGCAAAACACTAAAATGTGCTGAGCAAGGGATACTCCTAGACCAGGGTTGCAAACCTCCACATTAAGCATAAATGCTAAATGATACATTAACCATACATGACTTATACTACACATTAAGCATGACTCATCTCATAAATCAACTACACATAACCACATATTCACCATGCATTACAGCACCAAATATTAACAGCACGGGGCTTAACCATACATTACCAATATATGATTTCAGTATACACAACATATAATGAACATTAACCCCACATAACACAGACTATACATTAACCAATACATAGTACATTAGAGTACAGTACATTAATCCTACATAACATACACAATACGTTAAACATACATAACATGTCCTGTACATTACCCCAACAGAACAAACACTACACTTTGACCATACACAACAGATACAGTACATTCACTCTATATAACAAACACTACACATTAACCATACACAACATGAACAGCACATTACTCCAACATTGTGTAAAATATACATTAACCACTATATTAACAAACCACTATACATTAACCATACATAATATATACTGTACATTAACCCTACATAACACACACAATACATTAAACATACACAACATGTACTGCACATTACAAAAGATTTACTGTACATATAAATATCCGTTAACCATGCATAGCATATGTTGTACACTATCCCTACATAACATACACTTTACATTAACCGTATAAAACATGTACTAAACATTAACCATACATGGCATACACTATACATTAACCATACGCAACATTTACTGTACATTGACCCTACTTAACATACAATATACATTAACCATACACAACGTGTACTATACATTAACCATGCACAACTTGTACTGTGCATTAATCATACACAACATTTACTGTACCCCCAATCCTACACAATCTACACTGTACATATACAATCCATGTACTACACACAACATTTTATCACACATTAATCATACATAACATGCACTGTACATTAACCACGTACGCCACACCACACATGCTCCCACACTACATGTGCTGTTGTATCTGCACATACCTGTAGAAACACTGGTATCCCTCGGCAGGCTGTGTGACTTTAGGGTGGAATAATGTGAAAGCACCAGCGCCGCAGTGTGATCAGGCCGTGGAGGTGAATATAAAGATACAACCTTTTTGCTGATGTGTACTAAGGCCCTTCAACACACACTCACACACACACTCACACACGCACATTCCTCTCTAGACAGTTCTGTGCCAACCCTGTACCAGAGAGGAGGGGTGTGTAACTATAGTAACAGCTCAGACTGTGACGAAAGCAGGACGGGTGGGTGTGAGTCTTATGTAAGGGATTTTTTTTAAGGACTTTTTTTTTCTTTTTCCCTTGTCACTCTCTCCTTCTCTGCAGTAGCCGAAGCAGACTGATGTTCTGATGGACTGCAGATCAGTTAACGTCACCTGCAGACATCAAACTGACGCTCTGGACAAAAACTGAAATTCCCTTCTTACCCCAAATGCAGTCAATCGGCCAAAATGTGTCTGGTGTCTCAAATCTGCTTCTTGAGTTTTACAGTGGAGCTTCAAGGCCAGCTTTTAAGTAATAAAGGCATATGTACACCAATTATGCAAACTGCAAGACTGCATTATCACAAACTCGCTTTATCCAAAATACCCCAGTGGTGCAGTGCTAAAGTGCTGCCTCTGAATCAGAGGATCGCCTTTCGAATCCACGGTGCGAGAAGATTCGGGGCAGCTAGTGTCCTTGTGGAGTTGCCCCTGTGATCAGAAGGTTGTGGGTTTGAATCCAGGACAGCCAGTGGCATTACTGAGGTGCCCTTGAGCAAGGTAGCGTCCCCACACTCTGCTCCCCGGGCGCTGTGTTCCTGGTCGCCTGCTGCTTCAAATGGTAAATGGGTGAAATACAGAGGAAGAATTTTACATTGTTCACACTGTTCACGTGTGATCACAAGGACCACTTTACCTACATAAAAATACATAGAAAAACAGTAATAGTAGCCAACTCAAACTTTTGCGCTTCTGTTTTTAGTGTGTCAGGCAGCAACATAAGCTAGTCTGTTTGAGATTTCTTGGGTCAACATGGCTTGAGAAAAATGTGTGATGCTTTACCATGCCAAGTGTTGGGGTTTAAGCTTCTATTACTTGGTAGCTACTGTACATTAGCCTAATAGCTCCAGTGCAAAACTAAAGAAACAGCCTTCAAACAAATAACATTTGGTGTCAAATTGGAGAACTGTGAAAATTAGAATTTTGGTCAAAGTAAGGTTTTGAGAATGAGTTCATTACTCATACATACTCTCCAAAATAGTTTATTTGACCCCACTGACACCTGGTCATTTCATGTAATCAGTATCTTGATTGTAACCAGAAAAGATTGTAACCAGAGAATCTTATGCGTTTACACCAAAAGATACCTAGTTTGACCAAATGTGGGCTTGGTCTAGTCATTGAGAGAGAGAGCAGATTCAGAGACACACTCAGAGTCTCCCCCCAGCATCCTTCTCCCAACACACTCAGAGTCTCTCCTCAGCATCCTTCTCCCAACACACTCAGAGTCTCTCCTCA
>JBBIGA010076335.1:0-11823 GCA_037576975.1 Alestes dentex
CACAACCCTCTGCATTTATCTGGACTTGGGACCGGCACAAGGAATCACTGGCTTGTGACCTCTTATGGTTGCATTAACTATTGGCTTGAGTCTAATATATGTAAATTACATATTAGGCCCGCGGCGACCACCACCAGTTATCACTAATTAATATTCAGTCCCATGTGGCCACACCTGGCCACCAATACTTACCCATACCATGTGGAAACATGTTCTTGCACCTCTGAGTGCAATATCTCCAGCTTGGTCTGGTTCCACATATGCTTATTTTTGGGTTCATTTTGGCACATTTGATGTGCAACAGCTTTACTTTCAAGGATGGGTGCATAGGAAGGTACTCAGCCATCTTCAACTTAAGGGGCCGTTATGGGCTTTCCACAGAGGGGGGCAGTTCACTGAGTTCAAACTCTACTGTATGAGACATTCAGTCTGACAGTGCAATGGGTCCAGACTCGAATTGTATGGGATATTTAGTTGGACAGTTATGTTAAAACCCAGGCGTTTCTATTATGCCAATCACCTTCGATCAGTAAATGCCTCATTCGTTCACTTGCTGAAGGTACACTGAAAATCAGACGCTTATATATGTAAATTCCGTTGTGGACAGCAAATGTTCTGTCGTGCAGTGTGCCATGAGGTGTCAGCTTCAGCTGGTGATATCCCTACTTGAGATCCAATTTGCTGAACACTGTGGGCCCATTCATGCCTTGCAGGATTTCATCAACAGTAGGTATGGGGTATCGCTCTTTGACAATGGCATGGTTGGCCTGGCACATACCAAGGCACAACCTAATTTCAGAATCGGCTTTCGGCACAATTACCCCGGTGTTGACCCATGGAGTAGGACCATTTACTGCTTCAATAATGTCCATGTCTAACAGTTATTTTATCTTTTTTTCTACGGGTTCTCTCAATTTGAACGGTATCTGCCTTAAGGGCTGTGCTACTGGTTGTACATCTGTATTGATGTGGAGACTGACTTGCCTAGCTTTCCCACACCACAGAAGATGTCAGGGTATCGTGCCAGTCCTAACTGCTTTAAACCTGCTATTGCTACAATGTCTATGCCAATTTTTAGTACTCCCAGCTTTGCTGCTGAGACTTTTCATAATAATGGCTCACCATTCCCTTTAATGAATTTGGCGTATTTACTGCAATTTCCTGTCTTGGTCTCACAGGAATTTCCTGTCCAAGCTCCCATTACTGGCAGGGGCTGGTCAGAGGCATAGGTGTATAATTTCTCCTCTGCACTGAAAACATAAGACTGCCATTTTATGAGACTCTGTTTCAGTTTTCTCGTCAAATATGTTTTCTCGTCAAATATGTTTTCTCGTCAAATATGTTACAGGTTGCTCCAGAGTCTATCAGAATCTTTATGTTTACTCCTCTCAGGAACACATTCAGCATATTTTGCATCGAGTCATCCTTCACCACAAATGCATAGTCTGTTTGTTCTTCCACATTACTGACAGTCTGTTAAGTTTTTTAGTCCTGCATACTTTGGAAAAGTGGTCCTTGCCATTACATTTGTGGCATATCTGACCTCTGGCTGGACATTTAGGATCTTTCCCAAAGTGTTCTGTGTTTCCACATCTATAACAATTTTGTCCAGACTTTCCTTTTTGTGGGTTTTTTGGCCCCTTGAATTTTGCTTTACTGTGCTTTTGGCCTACCCAATTCACATTTTCTGTTTACTGTGCTTTCTACTTCTTCCTCCTCCTTTGTCACAGACATCTGCTCCTCAATCCTCTCTCAGAGTGATGCAATGTCCAGTGCATGAACTAGAGTAAGATCGTGACCCCCACCACAGCCATTTCGACCTCAAAGGCAATTCCACTATGAGCAGTTATTTTCCGTTTCATAACTGAGAGTGACATTCTTTAGAAGCAATGATAGTGAAGAGGTGAGATTGTAAAAATCTTCTTCAGGATTTTGGTGTTATAACTGACTACCTGACACACAAGTTTGAAATAAGCATACATTTGAAAGCAAAACTGACAAATTCCTGGGGACAACGCCATTTGAATTGGATAATAAATGCAACTAGCCCACACTGGTGTTCACAGGAGCTGCCAAGTTCATATACTTTCACATGTCATGTTTGCTAGCACACAGACACATAAATATTGCATAAATATTGATTTTTGATATTCTGACACATGCATGGTGTCCATAGGACCATATTAAAAAAAAAAAAAAAACTACACAGTACAGCTGGTTATTTTCTGTATTGTATTTCCTGACTGTAATGTTCACCAGATGGTTTGAGAATTAGGGGTGGGGGGGTTGATAGTCTGTTATACTGTGTCTTGAATTTAACTGCTAACTTAAGAATGTGGAGGTCATACTCTAGGAATTAAGCAGAAAGAGCAAGTTGCCAACACTATATAGTTTGGCACACCTTAATCACAGGGTCATAGTTAAACTCTTTCACACTCGAATTTGAATCCCAAGACCGTTAAACACCTCTGAGGTACTCTTGAGCCAGGTACCATACCCACACACTGCTCCCCTGGTGCTGTGTACCCGGCTGCCCGCTGCTTCACTTGGTGAATGGGTTAAAGGCAGAGAAAAATTTTCATGCTGTTCACATTGTGTGCTGTGGTGTGTTCACATATAACAGAATCTTCACTTAACTTCACTTATTTACATGACTGTGAAGAATATGACATGTTTCAAACATTTCATACACCAAACTGTAACACACTGCAGCACATAATGAAAGCAGCTGAGAAGGTTACCAATGCACTTCTACCTCTTCTAAAAGACATTTACCAAACCTGCTGCCATAACAGAGCCAGTAACATTGTGAAGGATCATTCACACCTCACTTTATATTTTATATACCACTTATGTTTTACTCTGGACTTTCAATAGCACATGCACTTTGCAGAAGCAGAAGATTTAATTGATCCCAGAGAAAACTGCTTATGCAATGACTGCAAAGACACACAGAGACTCAGAGACTATGCTACATGCACAAATGCTGGTTATAAACACTAAAGATGAGTAACACAGCTGAGTAAAGTAGTTAGGAGTATGTTATTGCACTGTGTAGCATATAAGTAATATTGACTAGTAGCAATATTCCGCAAGTAAAACTATTGGACATACAGTATTGCACATAATTAAATGATTCAGCACCCATTCAGAAAATTATCAGATGATACTGCACATGGCAAGACAACTGCACATAAAACTGTGGTAGACTGTTGCACATCATAGCAAAACAATCCAAATAGTCATCCACATAAAGTTATTTAAACCCAGTAAGAAATTACACAACAAGAAGCAACATGCAATTGCACAGATTATTGTGTGAATGTGTGACAGAGAGAGGAGTTGTAGTGTCAGATGGTGAGGGGAATGAAGGATTTCCTATGGCGGTAGGCGGAGCACTTTAAGCAGGTGAATCTATGGCATAAAGTACTTCTCAGCTCTGCCACCACACTGTGGACTGGGTGGACTGAAGTCTAGACAATGTTCTCCTTTCAGTCACATTTTCCATGTTGTCCATTTCCTCACACACCACTGAGCCAGTTTCTTGATTAGTTTGTTGAGTCTCTTTGTGTCTGACACTTTCATGCTGCCACCCCAGCACACCACAGCAGTGGCACTGGCCACTACAGACTCATAGAACATCCTATTTTGACCCTTTCTTGCATGTGGCCAGAGAATTCTTAGACCAGCGTGTCTGGTCTTCTCTATGTAAAGTGTAAAAGTGCAATATCATTCCTAAGATGAAATACTAGTCACTCTGGAAGGTTTACATAGCTTTCACACTATACTGTTTGCGCATATTACATTGCTGTGGTGCCTATTTATTGTGTTGTTTCTGTCATAACTTGCACTTTGTTGAACGTTGAATGTTGTCCATGAAGAAACATTGTCTCATTACACTATGTACACAGCTGTTGATCACAAAAAAATTAACCTTGAACCTTGAAATAAGTAAGATCACAATTTACTCTGTAGTCTTATTATGTTCAGAGGGTCACCATTAACTTACAGTAATTAAGTAATCAGCACAATAAAGGGGACGAGTAAGATTAGGATTGTACCTATACCGATATGTGTACTGCTTTTTGATCCTGAGACTTATCGATACTTCTATTGATGCTATTCTTCATAATTTGGTGTAAAAAATAAAGATGTTTCATGAAAAGATGTGGATAGACATTCAACTGTTTATGACTTTTCTGGAGAAATAATGAGCTAAACTGTCTCCTGAATTTCATGTTTGTATAAGGGTCATTATGTGGAACTGGAACATTTTGTATTCCAGAGAATTAATCTGTCATAAAATCGCTATAATACCAGATATATGCATAATGTGAAAACATAATAGTATGTCTTCTATCATCAATACTGCCTAAAAATTAAGTAAACTAAATGTTATTGTCCATGGTTAAATTTGCATTTATGTTGATAAGGCAGGGATTTTGGCCTGTCCATCACTATGAAAGTTATTTTTCAGCAGGACTTCTTGATAGTAAATTGTTGGAAAAATTATACAATTTTGACATTTCTATATTGTTCTAAAAGTAATCTCATTGTTAAGCAATGTTTTCAGCATGAACACATGTCATCTCTGTAAAAATTAAAATCATTTCATCAGTGTCCCCTGATTTCAAGTCAACCCTGTTACTGACACAAAAAACCCCTGTAAAATAATGGCACATTCCAGCCATGATATCATTTACAGAAAGTTACATCATTTACAGGAAGAGGATTTCCAACATTTAAAACACAAGTACGTTTCTGTCTTCTATAATGTAGAATTTTGTTGTTTTATGAGATTGGGGTGGGGACACCATACTGCATCATTACTGTTACCAATTTTTTACATATTAATTAAACAATATTTTTGTATCTTGATATTTACCATATCTATAAGTAATATCCTTTCGAACTGTATGACATCTGCTCATGGGACCTTGTACATTAGCTAACTAGGGGAAAATTAGCTTGAAATCGTCAATCCTGTTACTTTCAGTCCTGTTACTTTTAGGTTTGACATCTAAGTAACAGGAATGACATTGGTTAGGTTTCGCTGTAGTCATCACACAGTTTTAAAATTTATTTAGATATATTACTACCATTTTTAAAAGTTATCTTGTGTGTATCATTGAGCTGATACCCATATTATGCAGTGTGGGTGCTTATGAGCATTTATTACAGCCTTAGTAACATTTGCTGGTATGCCTCTAATATTTGCTAGCTAAAGATAATGTAATGTTGTTTTGATTAAATTGTTTATATTTATACTTCAATACACTTTTAGTATGCCATTAAGGCGTTATCACGCTCGCCGAAACCAAGATCCTGAGAGAAGGGCAAAGTACCTTGAATGAGAGAGGAAGAAATGGAGGAGAGACCGAGAACAGGGGAAGAACAAATCCATACATGAGTGCAGCGAGAAAGAGCAGAGGTTACTGCAGAGAAAATGGAGACAAGCCCAGGCAGAGCAGCAAAAAAGGCAGTTTCAGTTCAGCTTTTTACTCCTCCAGTGAGCCCAGAAACATTACAGGCAAATCAAGAGGCTGGTCCTTCAAGGTTAGAACAATTAAAAAAAAAATTCACTATACACAAGCCATACACAGACAAACAGTATAGTGCAGGTGTATATGCAGGTATACATATAACATGCACAGATAAAGAGTATTAGAAGCAGTGCAACTCTGCATGGAAGAATGCATTCAAGAACAGACCCATAACAAGTACAAGATATATGTATTCCAGATGAGCCTAAGTAGCATTATCAAGGCATTATTAACTGCTTATTTTTCAGGCACACGCTGGAACATAAAGAGAAAAAGAAATTGAAGAAAAGATACCAAAGACTGCTGAAAAAAAAAACTGTCTCCATGATCCAAGATAAACCGTGAGTTCCGTCCTTTGCCCAAAGCGATCAGAAAACATCTCATTTTCCACACTGCCTTTACTAAAGACATCAGTGACCATTATCACAAAGCCAGAGGTGAAAAAGAGAAAAAAATAATTGCAAAAATATGTGCAGGAGGAAAGATAGGACAAAAATCCAAGGTAAAAGTACTCTAACTAAGACCAACTCACATTCAAATGAAAAATAAAGACTCAGACAGTTAATGAAAGTAAGAATTGTGTGAAGCAGTTCTTTCAACGGGATGACGTGAGACATTTGACGACTGGCAGGAAGCAGACAAAGACAAGGTACAAACTTAAGAAGCAAAAACGATTCCTTATGGACACAATGATAAATTCACACCGGAAGTTCTTGTCTGAATACCCAGACAGAAGAGTTTCTTATCCTTTATTTTGTCACTTGTTTCCATATTGGGTGGTGACCCCAACCCTGTCTGAGAGAGAGACCTGTTTGTGCAAGATGCACGAAATCCATGGCTTTGTCACAGACAAGCTCTACCACCTAGGCTACTAACACACTGTAACATCGAGGAGTTGGTAGAACAGGTTGTATGTGACCCCCATAAAAAGGACTGTATGGATGGCCAATGTGGTGAGTGCAAGCTGAGCAACTTTCCCATTATGACACCGTATGAACCCACAACCCTGGTCTCGTACACACAGTGGGTAACGGAGGAAAAGCAGTGTTCAGAAACTGTCATATAAAATGACAATGAAAAAATAGATGAAGGGTACACTAGAAAGCCTCCTTTTCAATGAGCAACTGTCAAAGTTCAAGAGGCACATCTTTAACAGAAGACAACAGTTTGCCTTTACCCGAGCACTTACAAAGGAGCTCTCCACTGATTCATGTGGATTTTTCAGAAAATTATGGGTGCAAATACAGTAAGCAAATTCAAGCTGTCCACTTCGGTGCATCCCACCAACAAGTCACCCTTCACACAGGTGTGCTTAATGTAGGTCCAAATGCGAGCCCAGTCTGTTTTACCACCGTATCCCCGTCCTGGCAGAAAGGACCTGCTGCAGTCTGGGAGCATCTCAGACCTATTTTCAATTGTATCAGACAAGAGCACCCTGCGGTGAGGTGCTTCACTTCCTAAGTAATGGGCCGTGCACACAGTACCACCAATGCAGTAATTTCTACCTCTTCTGCACGGAATTGTACCAAATAGGCTTCGGAAAGGGCACATGGAATTTCTTTTAGGCCAATCATAGCAAGGGGGCCCCTGATGGAGCTGGAGGTGTGTTAAAGAGACTAGCTGATGACCTTGTCAGCAAAGGCAGTGATATTACAGATACAAGATCTTTGTTTTCAGCATTGGCCAGAACTGAAACCTCCATCATTATGTGGAAGAGGAGGATATAGAGAAGGCAATTCAGGCCATGCCACAGAACATCCCACCAGTTCCCTCAACAATGCACCTGCATCAGGTTGTGACATAGGAGAGAGGTAGCCTGATCTGCCATGACGTCAGTTGCATGCCAGTGCCCTGGCTCTCAGGTCTTCAGCTTTCTGTGTGACCAAACTCTGAGCCAATCTAGTGCAGTTGATTGGACCAGTACAGGCATCATTGGAAAGTGGTGTGTGGTCAGGTATGATGGTGACATTTACCCAGGTATTGTCATTGCAACAGATGACACTGACATCCAGGTCAAATGTATGCACAGTGGAGATCCAAATAAATTATATTGGCCTATTCATGGTGATGTAACCTGGTATCTCCATGATGATGTGCTCCGCTTCATCCCAGCCCCACTACCAATCACTGGTCGCCATGTGGCGATCCAAAGAGATATATTGTTGGATCTTACCAAGTAAAATGAGAGAATTTTCACATTCATTTGTGTAGTAATTCTCCTGTTCTGTTATGAACAGCTGAGCTCTGTTTCTTAACATTATTTATAGTATGGTTACATTCTAAGTTTTAAATCTCATTTTCCTATGGTGCTGTCTCTCTCAATGGAAAATTTTAATTTTCTAATATTATGTTTGTGCAGCTGTTACACAAAGGTTATACACTTGGCATAAGTTCCCAGATTTTTAAGCATTTACTTTTATCCTTGTTTTAGGGTAAAGTATGTTTTTAGTTTTAATGTGAAGACGATACACTTTGATTATTTGAGGATTTGTATTGCTGTTCTCACTGTTTCACTCATCTTCAATGAAGAATGTAACATGTGATAAGTGTTAACGGTCTGGTGATGTTGCATGTTCACCATTTTATTATTTACTTTAATTAATCTGATGGAGTTTTTACCTCAATTTTTACCTCAACTCAATGTGAATTTTGATATCTACTTCAAAGAGACTTGTGATAGGTGTTTATGGTCTGGTTTTACTGAGGATCAGTTTCAATTAAAGTAATGTTCTACTAAATCTCTTGTTAATGTAAGTATAATGATGTAAGTATAAATGCAATGATACAAGAGCTGTAAGGTGACTACAGAACCTCACACCTATCTTGTAACGTTAAAGAAAATGAAACCAAATACCAGCTAAAAGAACTTTGTCTGGGATTCAAGATTCTGACTACAAATCCCTCAAATTATTATATTTCTTAGAATTAAATGTGCTTCACCAATAAAACTATACAAATTCCATATTAATGCAATTTAAAATATACTGTTACTTATAAGGTATAATAATAACAACATCAATAATAAATACAGTGATGTTTTTTAAAGATATACATATGTACAGTGTGCTGAAGAATGTGTCTCATCATTCCTGTTACTCTTGTCAGTCTTGTTGCTGTCATTAATTTGATAAATAATTTGATAAATACTGATGGCAACACTGTTTGCCCATAAGCTTTTCCAATCAGGAACCTATCAGGAACTTGGGCAGGGCTGTTACAGAATTTTCAACCTCAAAGTTTATTCAAAAACAGACTCAGGAATCAGTGTTGTGCCAGTTCACACTGAAAAAGAACTAGTTCAAAATACAGTTCATTCATAATAACAATAAACTAGTTCACGTTCATAGTTCATTTAAAAAAATTTTGAACCAAGTTCACAGCTCAAAAAATGAACTAGTTCACGTTCGTTTATTTATTTTTTGTTTGTTTTTTAAACATTTTCAATATAACGTCCTTCCATCTGAACCTACCACAAACATAAGTTACATTAAAAACCAATTTTGAGGTTGAGAATAGATCTTACCACTTAAGCAACGCACAATGTTATGGTGAAATTGGAAAAAAATGAGGTGCAGGTATACTGTATATGGAATTTTTATTCAAAAAACATTAACACAAATACATCTTTTAAATTGCTCGGAAAAGAACATAACTAAAAATAAACTAACAACCGGTCTTTTTTTTAAAACCTTATCAAACTAGTGAAAATGTACAGCTCTAAAACTCAAACATCCAGTATTTAGCTGTACTAAACATAAATATCTTCCTTTTATAAGCTTATTTCCCATGTGTATTTCTGCCGAGGAGTCCGAACTTGAAGCACTAGTCATGCTCTTGTGCTAGCCTGCTACTAAGACCCGATGCTTTGTAGTGAATCAGAAGAGCCGACTCCCATCGAGTGAGAGCCGGCTCCCCCTTTTATTTCCTTTTGCTGCTCAGCTCTCACTCTCAGTGGCTCAGCTCCGTTCATGGCAGAACTTTGTTTTGTTTGGCAGCGACCACATGTGAGGATATAGGATCATACCATTATGTGAAAACAGTACAACAGACGCGACAGTCAGGTGGAGCGTCTGTCCGTCCGTCCACAGATACTAACTGAGAGGAGAGACCACATCAGCCCAACCATTTTCTGAATGTCAACCTGCACTGAAGACACACTGTTTGGTTACTGAATTTGGTTCTGTTTCTGTCCTGTGGATTTGTTTGCAGTGTTAAAATTAAAAGTTTCATGCACAACACTGTCAGGAATAACCTGAGTCTGGGCAGCTGGATGGCCTAGTCTTCCAACTGTTAGTGTCACCACTGAGGTACCCTTGAGCAAGGTACTGTCCCCACACACTGCTCTCTGGGCGCCTCGTTGGCAGCAGCACACTGCTTCACTTGCTGAATGAGTTAAATGCAGGGTTAAATCTCAAACCTCCTTTACTCAAACTGCTGGCTGGAACTACTTGTTTGAGAAGATATTCCCCTGTTGTTTTTCTTTTAGAAGTAGGCATTACGATATTGTGCCAGACAGAACTGGTTTTTTTTTATTTGTGAGTATACAGGCATCTGGTTTATTCTAGATGGTGAAATGCAGAAAATATGAGATGTTAATAATTTTCCGATCTCCCTCTATCTCTCTTTGTCTATAACATTCTGCTTGTTTGAGGAGATGCCCCACTCTTATTTGTTCATCTGTGAATCTGGAAGAAATAGGCACTCAGTAACTATTAGAAACCAGGAACTTATTGAGTATAAAATATGCAACCCCCTGTGTTTTTCCCTAAAATTCAAACATTTCCTGAATATTTTGATATAACATTTGCAGTTGCTATTATTGTGTGTTATTTTACATTGGGTATGCATGGCCTCGATATTTTCCCCTGGGCCTCTATGACACTCGCTGTGTGATTTGCTGTGACATTTCGTTTAGCCTATATAACTGTTTGTGGTTGTGTTTCTTTGTATATTACAAATATGTTTGTATTAATTTCTTGGAGAGAAAAATACTTAAGTGTGCTGGTGAAAGCGGTAAATGTCAGGCGTAGAATTTTGGTCCTAGTCCACAGTACATAATGGAGAAGCCCATTTGACTCACAGTGCGTTCACAGTGTCATACAGATGAGCGCTCTCAGAGATAGGCTAAGACACGCCCGCTGCAGGCAGCGCAGCTCCAGGTAACCTGGTACGGAAAATCGGAGTAAGACGCGGGGCGAATTAAAAAAAAAAAATCAACCATGGTGGACAAATAGATTGCTCAAGCGAGAGCAGCAGTTTTACAGGGTTTCACACCAGTGTAAAGCCCTCCTTCTCCTCCTCCTTCTTCCTTGTCTTTGTAACATGAACTTCATCCTTTACCTCACTACCTCATTGCCGCTTCATCTGCTACCTGCGATGTATTCCGCAGACTACGACGGTGCCATGGCTTTCCTGGGAGACTGGGGGAAGTTTCAGAAGACCGTGTTCTTCCTAATTTGCTTCAGCGTCATCCCCAATGGCTTCACGGGCTTGTCCATCGTGTTTATCGGAGACACACCGCCGCACCACTGCCTCATCCCCGTCAGTGTGAACATCACCACGGAGTGGAGGAACGTCTCTATTCCGGTGGAAGCTGGTGGCGGAGCCAGCTGATGCTCGTGGTACAAGCTGGGCGCACTGAAAAATTACTCGGATAGGGGGTTGGCGCCGTGGGTAGACGTGAACGTATCCGCTATAGAGCACAAGCCCTGCCAGGACGGCTGGGAATATGACCGGGGAACATACGCCTCCACCATCGTCACAGAGGTAGGTTGTCATTTGGCATGCTGGCTATCAGAACAGTATCATAGAACTGTTGAGCTTCACGCTCAATTCATATTCAAATTGATTTACTTACTCCTTTATGGTCTCAAGTCAAATGACGGCCCGCGTTTTGTATCTGAATGTGAACGCAAATAGGACATTTGAAACGTACCTAATTATCTGGCAGCTTAGTTTGAACAGAGGTTACAGTAAAATCCCATATTAAATGTCATATATAATTTAAATATATTTAATGATATGAATTAGTTCATACATTATTTGAGGCCCTTATCCTTAACAGCTGTGGTGGAAAATGGTCAAATAGACAAAGATTCTTCGTTCAAACAAAGACTTTATTCTGCATGCAGAGGACTGTTCACCTGAGCCAGTCCCAGAATGAAGTTCTCCTCAAAACTGTCCTTCGCAGAGGACTCTTATATCCTTGTAGAAAGGAGTTCATAAGTCATCTGGACTTGGGTAGAGAGTTGAAGACGTTTCGTCTCTCATCCAAGAGACT
>JBBIGA010076445.1:0-11819 GCA_037576975.1 Alestes dentex
TGGAAGATGGGGAGGTGGCTGGAAGGACAACGGGAGCAAAAGTGTAGTGGAAAGAGTGAGAGAGACAGAGGGAAAGAGAGAGAGAGACAGAGGGAGAGAGAGAGAGAGAGGGGGAGAGACAGACAGAGACAGAGAGGGAGACGGGCGGAGAGAAAAGGACAGAGACAGACGGAGAGAGACAGGCAGAGAGAGGGAGAGAGACAAAGGGAGAGAGAGAGAAAGACAGAGACAGAGAGAGAGAGAGAGAGGCAGAGAGAGAGAGACAAAGGGGGAGAGAGAAAGACAGAGACAAAGAGAGAGAGAGAGAGAGACAGGCAGAGAGAGGGAGAGAGACAAAGAGAGAGAGAGAGAGACAGGCAGAGAGAGGGAGAGAGACAAAGAGAGAGACAGAGACAGAAAGAGAAGGAATGACCGAGAGAGGGAGAGAGAGAATGGAAGGACAAAGGGGGTGAAAGAAAGAGATAAAGAATAGATGGATCAATAATGGACTAATTAAATATGTCTGTATGCCAGTCTGTAAACTGTAGTGAAGGCTGAACTGAAAAGTTTGAACACACATGTAGCATTTTTCTGTATTTCTGTCCTTGCAGATTGCAGCATCTTCACTGTTTATACCTGTCTTAGAAACAAATTTCAAGCATTTAAATTGCCTTCAGCTCAGTTGCAACCTTCTCACCTTTGTGAAAGGCGGCTGCAGCACCTTCAGATTTCATGATTGCTGAAGTCCAGCTGTAGCTCGACTGAATTCATATTTAATTGTTTTTTTTATTTTCAAAATGTTCATACAGCAATGTAAGTCGCCTCTGAGTTAAACCTGCTTGGGAGGGTGTCGCTAAGGCGCAATCTGGTTTAAACAACCAAAGCAAAGATCTATGCAGTGGTAGGCTACGTCTAAAATGTTTTTTAAAAATGTACATATGCTGAATTTTTAGTAAATAGCTTATTCACTAAATATGGGTGTGACACAATCGGGTCCTGTGCCACATTTCAGCAATATGATTATTCATAGCTCAGCTCGTTTACATAAAATTAGTCCAGAACAAGAGAGAAACCAGTGCTGTTTGTGTGTGAAGGGTTGTTGTGAAGTATTGTCTCATGTTATATTTCATGAAATACATACAAAACGTCACTGGCAAAATGAAAAAAGCAGTAGCATTTAGGAAGATGTCACTGTGTACATCACATACAGCTCTGGAAAAAATTAGAGACCACTGCAAAAAATGTTTCTCAGGTTTGATCTTTTATAGGTGCAAGTATTGAACTGAACAGCTTTGCCTTAGTTTTTAAGAACTGCTGACAATATTCCTCCTCATTTCCAGACAAAAATATTGTTCTTTAACCCTCTGGCCCTCCTTGTTTTTACTATACACTCAGAGTTCTCGTGGACACTTTTGGCCAATTGAAACCCATGAAAACTACATTTTAAAATATCTTGTTATTTACATTGTTAAATCATACAATTTAGGTTAAAATGCTTTCATTCTAAACACAACACTTGAGAAATGTAGTTTTTAGTGTTTTCTACCAGATTATGTCATTTATCCATTTTTGGCCAAGCGAGCAATATTATATAATATTTTATATAATGGCCATATATTTATATGTAAATTTAATATATTGTTATGTACTTTTTTGCTATTTTTACTAAATAAAGTTTGTAACTAACATCAGTTCTTGTCATAAGTATCAAATATCTATTCCTTTGTTTTTTTTCAATGCTTCAAATACCAGTTTGTTTGCACAATGCACTTGTTAGTAAACAACCTCAAAAATGGCCATTTTCTTTATTCTCAGTGCTGCTGGGGCCAAAAATGGAATATGTAACTGATTGACAACAACACTGAATTTTTTTTCATGCACAAACACAAACCATTATCTGACATCCGTAAGGTCACACCTATGTCAAAATTGTGTCATTCATTTGTTCCACTGGAGTGCAGTAAGCCATCATACTCCCATATTGGAAACGAAGAATATTATATAAAATTGCTCGCTTGGCCAAAAATGGATAAATGACATAATCTGGAAGAAAACACTAAAAACTACATTTCTCAAGTGTTGAGTTTAGAGTGAAAGCATTTTAACCTAAATTGTATGATTTTACAGTGTAAATAACAAGGAATAAAAAAATGTCATTTTCATGGGTTTCAATTGGCCAAAAGTGTCCACGAGGGAGTCGAGTGTTACAATTGGAGTGTATTATTGATATATTTAATGAGTTGAAGTTAAAAATGTAAAGATCTGAAAAAACTCCAGACTCTCGGAAAGTTTCATTCCATACGCATTAACACAGCTAAAATTATCAAAAAAAAGAGAGTGAAGTGGACAAAAATGTCCCACAGGAGCGCCAGAGGGTTAAAGCATAATTTTAAAGAAAATGACAATCCATCAAAATAAGAGAAATGATGTAGTGATTACAGAACGCTGCATCATCTCTTGTTCACTCTTAAACAAAATGGCAATAATTACCTTTGACGTACTTTTAGCAGTGTTTTGCCATCCAACTGGTCGCATTGTGAGAACAGAGTGTTGATTACAGCGGTGTTTTTATACTTTTCCTCATTAAATAAGATTTGATTCGGGTGATCACTAATTAGTCCCTCATAAAGCAGAATGAGGTGCTTGTGTAGGATTTTAACAGACACTGGCATGGAATGGTTGCCATACTCATAGAGATGCTGATTTCAAAATAAATTGCAGTGGTCTCTTGTTTTAGACTGCTGTATGTGCTGTTTAAAGTTTCATCAAATGCATGTATGACAAATGATATCACTACCAGTTGATTTCAGCCAACACTTCACTGACAAGAAAATAAACACACAATGGTATTTTGTTATAACGGGTCAGATGTAGTGGTGTGAGATCAGATGTACCTCTGTGTGAAGACACAGTGTCAGATGTACTGCGATGTGGCCACAGTATGCACTCTCAGTTATTCTCAGTTATTCTCAGTCAGTATGCTCTCTCAGTCTGTTATTGTTTCCCTGAATCATTTTTCACCTGGACTACAGTAACATCTCTGTAGAATATTTTGATGTTGAGCTTCTTTTATGAACGCCTCTATCTCTTTATCATTGAATTTTCAATCAGTCTTTTTTTCTTGGACTTTAAATTAAAATTCTTAACTAAATGAATGAATTAAAAAAATTAAATTGTTATTTAATTGGTGTGACTTCTTCTTGCAGACTTAGTTTTAAGATCCAATGTGAATACTGTAAGACATGTATAACTGTTGTAGTTTTAATGTTATGCTTGCTAGCCCAATAACTAATCTAGCAATCAAACTTGTAAAATGATACAGATTACTTTAATAATTATTTGATATCATTCGATGTCGTTTATTATTTTAAATGATTTCTTCGCTATTTATGTAGCTGTTCATTAAATGCACATATCACCTGGTGCACATGAATTCAGCTCACAGCCGTATGAGACAGAAGACTGCAGCCTTAATGCAAGACTGTCCCCTGTACAGTGTGCATTTCGGTGCAGAATGTTGCATAGTGAACTTAATTGAAAAAAAAAAAAAAACAACCATACCCCCCCCCCCCAAAAAAAAACAGGTTTTTGAAAAGTCTTGACTCAACCTCCAGCCTCAGAGACTCAAGGCTTGATTTTGACTTACGTTTCAGAGAATCATGTCTTGATTCCAACTCATACTTCAGGGTATCGCCTCAGAGAGTTGAGACAACTTGGACTCACACTTCAGAGACTTGAGTCTTGACATGTTTTTAATGCAGATTCTCAATTTTGATTTTGAGTCATCACTTAGGCTCAAACCTCTAATACTTGATTCTCAATTGCACTTCAGAGATTTGAGATTTGACTCAAGATTGAGGCTTGAGGCTTGATAAAGTCTTGGTTATTAAGTAAAGTGGCCCCTTATAGTCACACATGAACACACCACAGCACAGCACAGCACACAGTGTGAAAAGTGTGAAATTCTTTCACCAAGTGAAGCAGTGGGCAGTCAGGAACACAGCGCCTGGGGAGTGTGGGGACAGTACCTTGCTCAAGGGTACCTCAGTGGTGCCACTTGCAGTCCTGGGATTTGAACCCACAACCTTCTGTTTGCAGGGGAAACTCCCTAAATACCAGACCACCAGCTGCCTCATTTGTGTATATATTAGTGCATTAACACAAAAGTCGACTAGTCGACTTCAGAGACACGAGTCGACGCCCCCTGAGAGCAGTCGACTAGTCGCGTGTTTTTTTCCTCTCTCTCTGCCCTCGCTTGTGTACGCAATGCAGTCTCTGACTCTGATTGGCTGACGCTGACACGCGTTCCTTGGTTTAACCAATTACTATAGTCCCTTCATAAAAGGGGTGGTATCGTTGAAACGTAGAGTGGGATCTAAACGCGAGACCACAACAAATACTTCACTCTAGACACACAAACAGCACGGAGACCTGCACAACCTGCGAAGTACTGTAACAGTACCGGCGTTCTGCACGGCATCTGAAACGGCACCCACTTGCTAACATGGCTAACGCTAGCTAACATGGCTGACGCTAGCACTGCAGGGAGTCGTCCTGCAGCGGCTTAAACTGTTCCCACTCTCAGTTGGACCCTTAAATTTACCAGAAAATTCATGGTATCAGCCTTTATTTTGTTTTGTTTAATTGTTGTGTTGACTGTTAATGTTACAGAGAACTTTTAATACAAGTTGCTCAGTGTTGGACACCTGTGTTCCTCCGCTGCGTGTGTGATGACGTCATCAAACGACTAGTCGACTCGACTTCGACTTTGCTGACCAACTAGTCGACTTGAAAAAATCTGGAGTCGTTAATGCCCTAGTAATGCCTAGTTGTTCCACTGTATATGTGTATCTGGCTGTCTAATGCTTTATATGCCGTCTGTTGAGTTTAGTCTTTTAGTGCTGTCTTGTGTGAGTGTGGTTGGGCTTTTACAGCTTTGTTTTTATTCCTCTCCTGACACTGATGCCATAAATAGGAATCTGTCTGTTTCATCTGATATCGTTCATAGAGGAATTCGGGAAAAACTGAAAGAACAAAACAAACATATATAACTTCATTTCTCCCCTACGGAGCCTTATTTGTGGAGTGTTATGATTCAGAGAGAGACACAGGGAGAGAGAGAAAGAGAGAGAGAGAGAGAGAGAGAGAGAGAGAGAGATGTAGATAGGAAGTGGGATGGCTGAGGATTGTTTTTTTTGTCTATTTCTGTCTGTTTGTGCTCAGTGGTTTGTTGTGTGCAGCTTACTGACGTTAATTTTGCACAGCGAGGGCTGAACGAGGTTTCAATCAAACGACTGCAGCTACTGCAAAGGAGGGAGATGAAAAAAAGAGGGAGAAAGAATTTAATTAGGACACAGTTTGAGGGTGAATGCCTCATGTGTTTCTATAGAGAAAACACACACACACACGCACGCACGCACACACTTTCACTCTTTCTTCACATGTGGTGTCACTCTTTTCTTTCATATCCCCCCAAGTAATCCCTCTTTCCCTCTCTCTATCTCTCTCCTTTCTCTTTCTTTCTTAACGCTCACTCTTTCTCATCTCTTTCCTCTCATTTACTCTTTTCTTCCTCCTTCTTTCTCTCACTCTCTTTCTCCTTCTCTATCTCTCTCGCTGCCTTTCTCTCTAAATCTCTCTTTCAACCCTCTGCTCTTTAAGAAATGTAGGAATATTTCCCTGACAGCTTCATTCTCCACCCCCCCCCACACACACACACGCTCACGCACACGTATACAATCTCCTGTCTTCAGTTTTCATTATAAATCCACCAGCCCCCACGTTTCTCTATCCAAAGGCCGTTTGGAAGAAGGACAGTGCTGATTCAGATTGAGAGGCTGCATTTGCAAGATTACTCAGAAAAACAACACACACAAACTGACAAAAGGGGGCTCGTCCGGGATCAGCAATTGGCAATAACAACAGCATGCTGTAATTTATGGGAATGATTTCTTATTGAAAGAGGCAAGATATTTCTTTCGATTCATTCTTTTGGGTTGCTATGTGGTAAATATTTAAATATCTGAATTTTTAGTTATTGTTGTGCATACAGTTTTGCAGAAAGAAAAACATCCTTGTACTTTCATGTTTTTATCCCTTGTTATTTCAAGACAAACAGAAAGAAGACAGATATGCAGACCTGTCAATAAAGTATCTGTACCTGGCTCCCTTTTCCCTTTAGGGAAAAAAATTTAATTGGAATACAACCTTTGGAATAAGTGGCTCTATGAACTTAAAAAATACGTCATTCTTAGTCACTCATCTAATTTGAATAAACCATTACAAAGTCTAGGGCTTCTGCCCAAAGAACCCATTTTGGTTTCTATATTTTGAAAAGTCAAATATAATGGTAATGAATGTGCATCTCTCTCTGATTATGTAACAAAATGGAACAAAATATACTTGAATATGTAATATAGTATATATTAATAATGAATAATATTTAGATGGCAAAGCAAATAAATCTAGACTCCTAAGAGTTAATATGCACCTCTGACAGTCAGTGTATATTAACTGCACAATAATAAAATGGCCTTGAGGGAGGGTTTTTGTATCAATTTTTTTTCTGCAGGATAATCACACAGAAAGGAGCCCGTGTGCGTCTGCAAATCCTCCGAGCCATTAGCAGAAACTTTCTATTATTTATGGTTCTGCGGTGAATTGCGACTCCCCTCCGTCTTCCCCTTGGCGCACTTTCCCCATCTGCACATGTGACGGACGACCCAGCTTTAATTTTTCACCACTCTCCAGCCTTTATTTCTCTCCAGTTTACGATGCCGGGTAGTTTACCCGTCTGAACCCGCCCGGCTCGTCTGTGATGTACAGCAACCTGTGATCTGTGATCTGCAGCAATAGACTGCTAGCCATATTTCATACAATGTAAAAAAAACCCAACTTAAAATATGACGTCCGATGTTATATTTTTTATTCACTTGAGAAAAAAAATACATAAAAACTTGTTAGTAGTCCAGCACAAACTTTTTTTTAGTGCTATAGAAACACAAACAGTACTTAATTCAGCCGAGAAACACAGGTCTGCTTGATGTTTAGTGTGTGTAATTATATAAATTGTTTTGTTTAATGCATGAAACATGGATTTGCAAGTATTTTCAAGAGCTTCAGAGTAGGGCAGGTATGTAATCTGTATTGCTTACCTAAATGTCATACCAAAATTATGATGTTAATGGGATTTTTAATGAGTTTTCTCCCCAAGATGCTGCTAAGCTTGGAGGATGAAGGCTGTCCCACGCTTCCTTTAACACATATGAAGAGCCACTGCATCCTTTCAAACTTCTGCTATGGACAGTTAAAGTGTAAAGTGACCATTCTGTCATACGTGATCACACCACAGCACACAGTGTGAACAGCACGAAATTCTCCCTCTGTATTCAAACCCGGGGAGCAGTGTGTGAGGACGGTACCTTGGTGCCACTAGCAGTCCTAGGACTCGAACCCACACCCTTCTGATTGCAGGGGCAACTCCATAACCACTAGGCCACCAACTGGTTGGAAGAAAATCTTGCCTTCCTGTTCTGTTACTTTGGTTAACATCACAATGAGTAATGAGGGGAGAAAATAAAGATACTTTGATGCTGTGGACTTGGATGATTGTGGCATTGCTAAAGATTGTGTTTTCAGTGGTTTTAGGAAAACCTTTGAGCTATGGAGTTAAGTTGAGTGGCCATTTGACCTGAGTTTAGGTTTGAGTTGAGAGAGTTGTTAAGCTAATTCAACCATGATTCTTTTATAACTATAAGTTGACCAGAGTTTAGGGGTGAAATTCTGAATCAGAATCAGAAGGAAAATTTTCCTAACAAGAAAAACTTCACTATGCATATGACAACTGTGTGCATTTTATGCCATTTTTTACCATCAAATGCTTTGGATAATTTACCATAAACAGAACAGCTCTTCATTTAATAGGAGTGGGTGGATTATACTGAAAAAACAGTTGCTGTAACAAAGCAGATGACCACAATCTGCTTTGTCTCATTCTGAAGGAACTTTTCACAAATGAGAAACAAATTTCAGCTGGCAACAGCTTCTCAGATTGTTTGTGTGATTCCACTTGTCATGAGTACAAAATGTCTACAACTTCCATGCACTCGGGGAAGCAGCCCCAATTGTCAGGGGATCTAAGAAGTTAAAGGAGATTTTGAAACTATGCAAATAGGAAGAAGACAAACAAAATTCCCTCTCCACCCTACAAAAAGCTTTACTATGCTCACACTTTTACCAGCATTACAGCTTCGTTTCAAACAGCCTTGAAATCAGGGAGTGCTACAGCAAAACCCCAACTTTAGAGCTTTAATCGGGCTTGACATTTTTGTATAAACCTGAAGACAGTCAGACAAAATTTGTTATGGCCTGACTCAGCTAGAATAACAAAGTTTTGAGTCCAAAAATATTATGCCTAAAACTAACTGGCCCACAGTCATCCAGTGTATATTAATGCCCAAAGTCTCCTAAGTATTGTAAGGCATTTTTAAGTGGGTATGTGTAAATCTTAACAGTTTTCTAGGGGTAGACAGAGTGTACCTGCATGTCACATACACAGTATGGAAAAAGATATTGGGACGCTCCGCTTAATTGTTAGATTTGGATGGCCCCTTAATTCCAGTGAAGGTGTAATCTTAATGCTTCAGCATGCCAAGACATTTTGGACAACACTTTGTGGACACAGTTTGGGGAAGAACCTTTTCTATTCTAGCATGACTGTGGAAAGCCTTCCAAGAAGAGAGGAAGCTGTAATATCTGCAAAGGCGGGGCCAACTCCATATTAAAGGCCCAGTACTTTTGTCCATATAGTGTAGGCCAGGGGTCACCAACATGGTGCCCGCGGGCACAAGGGTGCCCCCAAGGGCCACATGAGTAGCCCGCGGACCTGTTCTACAAATAGCACAACTCAGCAGTGAGCAGCATCTAAAATTTAATTTTATGACATTTGCATTTATATAGATTTGAAAATATCTTTAAAAAAAGCATTTAAAACATGTTTAGTATACATGAAGTTTAGATAAGTTTAGGTAAACTCTGTTCTAGTGTATCAAACTGGAAGCCCTTTGTATGGCTCAGTACCCTGAAGTAGCTCTCAGTTTCAAAAAGGTTGGTGACCCCAGTGTAGACCGTACTTCTGCTCTAACCAAAGCGGTTTTAAAAGAAGGCATAGCTGAAACTTGCAAGAAGGTAGATTTCCAGGAGGCTAGCTAATGACCACTGAACTTAACCACTACGCCCAAAACAAACTCTAAATACGTCCAAGGATAAACTGACCTCAACTCCATGGTTAGCCTTCCGGCTACTCCTCTCATATGCAAAGCAGTGTTCTTTGGTGCCTGGCTGTCTGCAAAGTCATTGTGGTTACAGTTACAGTAGAGTCTAATCTCTAGACTCTAGAGCACAGAGAACCTGATATAGAGAGACAGATCCGGCCAGCTAGCTACAATTTTGAAATTAAGGTCAAACAGAAGTAAAAGTAGCAACAGAAACAAACTTGAGTGAAAAATGCATAATGTTCAAAAACTTCTGGAGGGCTTTGTTCCCTATAGAGCTGCACTGGAACTGAGTGTGTTAGCATCTTTCAGCATAGCAATTTTAGGCTGTCCTCCTCTAATTGGGGGGCTATGGTCTAAAATAAAAATGCCATAGAATACAAAAGCCTACAACAGTGCAATAATCCACACGTTCTTTACAATGGAGTGAAATAGTCCATATATTTCCTGAAATATACCACAACAGCCTACAAATTCGCCACAAAAGCCTACATGCTCTGTATAATGAAGCACAATACCTTACACATTCTCTACTCTATGTAACAGAGTGCAATCACTATGAAACACAACGTACTTAAAATGTGCACAATCCTACCTTAATTTACCCCTGAAAATTCACCAAACCCCTTCATTTGAATTAACTGGCCATTAATTTGTGAAACCGACACGTCAAGGCCTGAGTGTGAAACCCCATTCATCTTAAATTTTCTATTTTCTTAAAGGTTCTATTATTTAAGAAAAGTAAGGGGACAAATTCAGTAGTTTTACCCCTTAATCAGCCTTAGTCTGTGCACTTTTTCCTTTAATTTTCCTGTATTTCCTGCATGGGACATTGAAGTTAATTTTGTAAAATTAAGACTTTTGGCTTCGTAGTGAACAGTCTACATGTTTGAGTACAATTGTGTGCATATTCTCTACAGTGGAGTAAAACAGTCTACATATTCCCTGCAGTATAGCCCAACAGCCCACAAATTGTGTCTGCACTAGTGTACAATAGCCTACATATTGCGTATAACAGAGTACAAGAGCCTACGTATCCTCTACAATACAGTACAATAGGCCATACATTCAGTATATTGTCCTCCATAGCCTATATATGCAGTATAACTGAACAGTGCTGGAACTGGGTCCAAGCAAAACATCTGGAAAGGCCAGTGTGTCTCATCCATTAGCTTCAAGCTTTTTTGCTAATATAGCTTTCTGCTAAATTCTCGTCCAGAACTGCTAATCAGCATTCTAACAGCTCTCACTGCCAATCCATCAGTGTTTCCGCTGGATCAGAGGGTTTAGCACGGGGGCAATGTGCCTTAGGGGTGTTTTCGTTTTGTTGAACGTTGCAGGTTTCTTGTGTGAAGGGTGGAGGGGGGGGGGTTCATTTTGTTGATGTTGCAGCCATTTTTGTTTAGTTGACGGGGGTGGGGTAGTAATGCCATTTTCGTTGATGTCTGGGGCGTGGGGTCTTCGTTTGGCTATAATTGTGCATGTTTTTGTTTTGTCGGTGGGGTGGAGGTGGGGATTTGTTCGTTGTGTTTCCCAGCAACTGTTATCCAGGTTATAACAACCACAGTGGAACCCTGTTGGAATTTCTCTGTTTTTTTTTTCTTTCTTTCGTTCTTCCTTTCTTTTTTTTTCTTTCTTTCAACTTTTATTCTCTCTCTTTCTCTCTCTCTCTCTCTCTCTCTCTCTCTCTCTCTCTCTCTCTCTCTCTCTCTCTCCCTTTATCTGTCTGTCCCTCAGTTTCTCTGAGCCAGAGTGTACTTCAGTGATGTGGTTCAGTGATGTGATGTTTGACAGTGGATGATAAACAGGTCTTTCTTCACTCTGTCAAGTTCGAAACTGAATAAAAAAACTGAAACACTGGACCAAAAAAGAGTTATCTGAACTATAACTGATGAACAGAGTGAGAGTGAGAGAGAGAGAGAGAGTGATGTCTGTAGTCAGGAATGCTGTCCTGAATTGTTGAAGTAGCCCAGGATATGATCTGCGGGGAGGGGGTTTACGGTCTGTGACTGCAGCAGAGGCGTGTTTGGAGTATGTTAGGTCAGCCTGGTTAGTTTGGCTGGAGAACCGACTCTTGGCTTTAGTGTTTTCCGTTTGCTGCCTTTCAGACTTCAGCTCCAACAAAAACATTCCACACATTCTCTCTCACTGTACACACGCCACCCCTCATACTAACCGTATACAAACCAGTCTATCTCTGTCTCTCTTTCTCTCTCTTTCTCTCTCTTTCTCTCTGTCACTGTCTCTCTCTCTCTGTCTCTCTCAATTTCTCTCTTTCTGTCTCTCAGCCTTTCTACATCTCCCCCATCTCTATCTCTGTTTCTCTCTCACTCTTTCTATTTCTGTTTTGGAGCCTTTCCTACCTCTGTCTTCTCCCTCTCTCCTCCTCTCTCGCCCTCTCTCTCTTCCTCTCTCTCCTCCTCTCTCTCTCTCTCTCTCTCTCTCTTCCTCTATCTCCCTCTCTCTTCCTCTCTCTCCTCCTATCTCTCCCTCTGTCTCCCTCTCTCTTCCCCTCTCTCTCCTCCTATCTCTCCCTATGTCTCCATCTTCCTTTTCCTCCCTCTCCTC
>JBBIGA010076465.1:0-11817 GCA_037576975.1 Alestes dentex
ACACACACACACACACACACACACACACACACACACACACATACATATATATATATATATATATATATGTGTGTGTGTATACTGTATGTGCATGTGCATATATATTAATGCCAAGCGATGATTAAAATTTTCAATCGCATGATTTTCTGCGCTTAATCGCATTGTTATATGCAAAATTAAATGAAGAATTCAATAGTAGAGTACTGTGCACTTTTACTTTTTAAAGTACTGATGAACAAAAGTGCAATAACATTTGGTTTGCAAAAACTTAAAACAAATAAGGAGCTTTTTAACAGCAGTGTTCCCTTTAACACAGTTACACAGTTACAGTTCAAATATTTCTGTATATCTCAACTTAAACATTAATGTAATCAAATCAAATACAAAACCAAAGCTATTTGCCCCTGCAGGGCATTCAAGTTTTATATAGTTTTTATAGAAAAACACGTTCCCCTCAGAGTCCAGAGCCCCGATCAGAACGTTATAACAGGCCCCTTCCAAGCAACAGCAAGTTGTGTCCAGCAGAAACAATTTTCTTTTATCAGGGAGCAGCAGAAACAGTCTGTGTTTAGCAGAAAGTCTCTGTTAGAGTGAGGTGAAGTGGTCCAGCACAAAAAAGACACAATCCCAAGACAGTACTGATACACAGCCCCCGCATACCCCCACCCCCACCCCGCCGCCTTCCGGTGACCCACGGTTTGTCTGGGTGTGTATTAAGAGCTTCAAAAATAGTAGTAATAAAAAATCAGTTAATGTGAGATAATTGTCAGCTTTAAGTAAATAATGCGTTAATGCGATAATGTCATTGTGTGTGTGTGTGTGTGTGTGTTTATATAAATTAAATCGGCTACTTTTCTGGTGTTGAAAGACAGATACTCGCTCCTCTCTCCTCTGCCCAGCCCCTGTGTGCGGTATGATTCATACACACCATTTTGTCCGTGGCAGGACGAGTGAGGGAAGAGTGTGGGTTCAGTCATGATGTATAACTTCCTTTAATAGGTCTCTCCACTTCTGTCTCCCGCCAGCAAGCCATTCTGCATGGACTAATTCAGAGAATCAATTTGAGCACCTTAAAGAGTTCCAGGATCCCCACCCCCAACAGGACGATTATTTAGAGTCATGGCAGTCGTTCCCGTACCAGCGGTGGGACCTCCATCCGTATCTCATGGACATCCTTTTCTTTAAATTATGTCTCTGTCTGTGACAGTGTTCCCTGTCTAAGAGTAAAACTTTTAATGAGATCATCCAAGATATCCAGACAGATGTTAGTCCAGGAACAGCCTGTTCTTAAATAATACGAGAGCAGAAGCTTGTTTTATCAAGAGGCCACTCCGTACATATCAATTAACTAAAAATGCACCACGCACAGTCGAACGGCCTTTTAGGGTCTGCTGTCGAGGCCGGGTTTGGAGATAACAGCTGACACTCCTGCTCTTCTCGATGCACATTGAGATTATTTTCCCAACTTTGAAGTCCGGGGGCTCCACTGATCTTGTCTGTTTTTCTCATTTTTCTCGTAGGCAAAGCTGAGGAAAAAGCTGATCCCTGCTGCTGGCCCAGAAATCACTAGGAATCAGTGAATCTTTAATAATAATAATTATAGTAATAATGTTACGTTGATGCATTTCTACAAGAAAATTTGAATTGTGATTGTATGGTTGCTATAAAACAACAAAGACACCCAAAAGTTACCGTGGATTTGAACCGGCGATCTTCTGATTGTCTTCATTCACTGTCCTGCACCTTTACCACTAAACCATGTGGGGGACATGAAGTTGGTGCCTCTTACCAAGCCATTTATGGTAAAGGGCGGCTGAACGTGTAGCTGCGTTCACAGGCCGACTATTTTTAATTAAACCACAACCAATAGTAATGCATGACTTTTTTATAACTGACCTGAGCTTTAGTGTCTTCAGGTTCATTTGAGTTTGAACCACACGCCTTGCTGTTTACCCTTCCGATTAAATGATGTGACCACATCTAATCTCGACACGTTTACTTCTCTTTAAGTCTCTTTAAGACACTTTAAGTCTCCCCCAACTTCTCCACAAACTTAATCTTCTACCCATATCTTTCCATATTCAGTTTAAGCTGCTTCTCTTCACCTTTAAAGCTCTCCATGGTTCTACTTCACTCATTTATTCCTGTTCTGTACATTATTCTGGTACTGGTACACTTGACATCCGCAACTTTCGACTCGTCAGTGGGTGGTAGCTCTTTTAGTGTTGTAGCTGTGGAGGTCCCTCCCTCGGAATATTCACAATGTTCCATCTCTTATTTCAAAACCCAATTAAAAATATCTAATTTCTCTCATGGCCTCTTCTGCTCACTCTCGGTTCTGATGGTTCTTTGCTGCTACTGTACTCTGTGTTGTAATTTTGTCTGTTTAATGTTTCATTTTTTTTATCCACTACCATCTGTCCAATGCTGTGTCTTGTTCTGTGTCTCAACTGTTTGTAAAGCGACCTTGAGTTTGAGAAAGGCGCCATAGAAATATAAATTATTACTGTTTAATTCTGAAGTGTAATCTAGGCTCCAGCATCCCTGGGATTTATTTCCCTGGAAAGTTTCTCTGCACTGCATTCATGCTTTTATATTAAGTTATAAGAAAATGCATTGTTTGTTTTCCCCCCCTGCGTTAGATGAGAGTGCAAGTTTCACAGCGAGGCAGTTACGTTCAGTCCTGATGATACGATGTATAATATATAATAATTACTGCACAATTAAATGTTGATTATTGCTTTTTAAATAGACTTACCATTGCTTTAATATATTACTATTACTGTTGCTATAAAATGTGTATAATAATGATTAATAACAAAAAGTACCTTAAAAATATAATGTGACTGTATGCTTACATAATGATATTATGTACTTAAATTAAAATGAACTACATGGGGGGTATCTGTATCTCATTATACATGTTTTTTTTTTTTTGCTTTAAAAGTAATAATAAAGTGTTTCCTATAACTTTGCATATGCTTAGCATCTTCAGAATTGTAGTCAGTATCAGAAAACTTTACGGATCCCAGAGGAAATTGTTTACATGTTAAACTCAAGCACATATTTAATTTTAAAAGACCTTAAATTGTTCATAATGGAGATATTTTTCCAACATTCCCCATATGTTAGACTGTGAAGAATTACACTCACACAGTGTGAAGGTGAAGTACTGGACAGTGATGTACCTGATTAAATGCTTACACATTTTTCCACATTAAACACATTCTGTTCTAAAAGATTGTCGGCATCAGGAGAAAACCTCACATCTCCATTTCTGTCCCTTTTCATTTACATAACTTGGAAAAAAAAAACAGGCTTGAGGAATCTTCACACGATAGGTTCTTTGATAAGTTTAGGGTTGTTCCTAGAACCTTTAAGCTATGTGGAGGTTCTTTACCAATTTAAGGGTTCTTCCTAGATTCTTTCAACTTCTGGGAGTTTTTTTCATGCTCACATCTCATTTACAAACATTGCTTTCAAAGGAACCACCTGTCTGTTGTGGTTCTTACATGGCATACGAAGAAGCACTATTGATGGATGGTTCCATCAAGAGCAGGTTTTGTAAATGAGATGTGTGAGTGTGAAGAACCTGCTTGAAGTTGCTCTCGACGAAACCATCCATTTGTAGAAGTTCTTGCATGACACCTTGTAAAGAACCCTTTCTGGACTCATGAGTATCTTTAATCCAGTTGGAAAAGCATTCTACGTGGATCCTCATGAAGCTGCTAGAGAGAATTCCATAAGTGTGTAAAGCTTTCTCAGTGCAAAGAATGATCAAAAGGTTTTGTTTTTTAAAATACTTTCTTTATAAAAACTTTTTGAATACTTTTACTCTTTTAATACTTTTATCTGAGGTTTATCCATTTTTCTTTAACATACCCCAGAAATCCTCTACATCTCTACACTGTATGTTCGTTTAAGGTTCATAGATGGTCCTAGTTCTGGGTTCTTAAAACTTTAAAAAGGTTACTCATACGTTCTGAAAAAAATCATAAAGTTCACTTTCATCTTTGAACCTGTATTTGACATCTTTATGTTTACGTCTGTACACCTGTGTGTTAAGGCTTTGAATGACCTCTCTATTACTATAGAATGGAAATGAGTAAACATGGTAAAGACCCTAGATTAGGTGTGTCTGAGCTCTTGACTGGCACTTTGAGCTTCTGTGGAGCACCAAGGTGATCTTGATTATGGTAAGTGGAGAGAGGGAACTGAATGGAATCAATGAGAGTGATACAGATCATGGTGGGGAGGTCAGAGAGGTCCGATCCACGGAAGCATTTCATTGCTTCATATTCATCCATCTGATTGAGTCTGGAATGTGCGCCACATTTCAATTGGTGTCTGGCCTCTCTCCTGGTAGCTCCACCATTCGTATGCATATATGAAGGAAGTCAAGGTGAAGGTGAAGCTAGCGCCTCCCATATGTCTTCTCTGGAGCTCCGCAGCTTGCAGGTTCGGCATGGCTGAGTGAGGTTTGACTCCTTAAATATCCACGGACGGCAGCGCTGAATGGGAAAGTATGCTTTGGCTAATTGCCGCAGAAAGCAGGTACTTATCTCAGGTCCTGGAGGGCACCGGGTCGTCCGGCTTGGCGGTAACGTTCTCTCTGATCTGCAGCCCTCAGAACCCTCGGAGCTCTTTGCTGACTGCAGATAGACCCTAAGAAGTGGTTATAATACCCACACAGGACAAGATTAAGACCTGTTTAAAAGGAAATTGCATCTTTTATCTTTTTTTCTAATCCTTTGAATGCGAGCAGCATGGATCCATACCAGAAACGCAACAAATGTTAAACTGTCATCATACAGCAAAACTCCTGTGTGTTTGTTGGTGCTCGAGGTGTCAGACGTCATGCCGAGCTTTGTTTGGTGTTCCTGTGTCACCAAAGTTACTGTAATTTGAAAACATGTAATAATAATAAACACTACTGGGGTTTAAAAACGGCATCACACGCGAATAAACATAAAGAACAAAAATGAAGAAATTTCTTTTATTTTAGGTTTTGGAAAGAAGCAGAAAAAACCACAAGGTCTCTGAACCTGGAGTGTGGGTGGGGAAAACCCGCAGAGGGAGGGGCTCCAGAGAGCAGCTAAGTGACGGCGCGCCGAGAGAGAGAGCAGCAAACGGTGTAGGAGAGCAAACGCTGGTTTTACTTGATGGAAACAGATTTTTTTATCCATTTCATTGTTCGTAAATTTGGGGTTCTTCACACTCACACATCTCATTTACCAAAATTGCTGTCGAAGGGTTCACCTGTTCATAGTGGTTCTTACAAGGCATCATGTGAAGAACCCTCTCTAGCACCCTTATTTTTCAGAGTCGAGTAAAGTTTATTTATGTAGCCCGTTATCCTACACAAAAGTCACTCAGTGTGCTTCACAGGAATAGTATAGAAATACGAATAAATCAGGAAACATGAAAATGAATGATGGACTCAGCATGTGTATCTTCAGTCCAGTATGAAAAGCATTCCAGGTGGATCCTCATTAAGCTGCTGGAGACGATTCCAAGAGTGTAAAGCTGTGTGGATCCAAAGAAGGAATCTAAAGTTTTGTGTGAAAACTGTTTGTTATAGAGAAACCTATCCATTTTATTGCACAGGAAATCAGTGTAAATCCCCTTCAATGCTTTGCTTGATTCATTGGTCAGGCTGTACTAAATTGTGTAACTGCAAGGTAGTGAATGCAAATACTACCATAGTTTCATCTAAATGGGGTTTACCTTTAGATAAAGATCCAGTTGTGTGCCATCCCCCAGTTTGGACCCCCCCCCATTCAAGTACATTTGGTGGATTTTCTATGTTTAAGTGATTAAACATCATGTGAGCATTTTGTTGACATCAACCTGAGTGAAATGGCTTCTTTGTCTTGTCACAGTAAATGCACTCAAGGAGCCGGAGCTCTACTTTGCTGATACTTTTGTCGGTTTGCTGCTTATTGATTTATTCATCAGTCTCTTGTGAGGACTGTTCAGGGTAATCTGCAGTTTGCTTTGCTCATACTAGGGCTGGGCAGTAGAACAGTATTTGTTGTTATTCTGATTAATTTTGTCACTACACTACCAGTCAAAAGTCTGGACACACCTTCTCATTCAACGATTTTCTTTGTTTTTATTATTGGCTACATTGTAGAAAACATCACCTATTGCTCTGATGGCAGCTTTGCACACTCTTGGCATTTTTCAATCAGATTCATGAGGAATCAACCTGGCATGGTATTTAATTAACAGGTGTTCTTCGTCAAGAATTCTTTAGCGGAATTTCTTGTCTTCTTAATGTGTTTGGGATCATCAGTTGTGATGGTCAGGTTGGTACACAGTTAGTGTTCCTGTTCCACTACGGTTCTACACATTATGGCAAGAACCACTTAACTAAGTAAAATGAAACAGCAGTCCATCATTACCTTATTACAACACATATTCTGGTTTGATTAACTCTGTTTTTGTTTGTTTGTTTTCAGTATGAATCTACAATGTAGAAAATAATAAAAAATAAGTAAAAAACATTGTATGAGAAGGTGTGTCCAAACTTTTGACTTGTAGTGTATGCCACAGGAAGCTGTGACTATGGGAATTGTCAGTATTTAAAGAACCAAACAAAATGCATGTTGCAATATAAATAGAGCGTATTTCATTTGGATTAGCGCAGCACAATATGTGAGACATTGAATTAAAGACTTTATACTCCATAGTTTTTTGTAGTATTTGTTTGAATGTGACACCACAGGGTTTTTTTTTGTTCCAACTTATCAGATGTCAGAAAAAGTCAAATATAGTCAATTTCTTGACTGCTTGAGATGGTATATTTTGCCATCAAGCCCAACCCTAATTCAGACTCAGTGTTGGTGTACTATAGTTGATAATGTTGCTGCCCTCGATGCACCAGTAGAAGTCCTTGGGCAAGACTCCTAAACTTACATTCACCTACATCCATAGCATATAAGTTTTAGGTCTTTCTAGATAAGTATGGGTGGCTTTCAGTGTTAAGTCAGGAAGATGTGTTAAATGCATTAAAGTGGTGTGTTAATCATTTATAATGCACTTTGATACTAATAACTAATGAATCTTTGATACTAATAATCCCATATAAGCATTACACAATGTCGGTCTGGACACCTACGGGTTACTGCATGTTTTTATTGAGGGCTCTACTGTGACCACTGTGGCAATATTCCACTGAGCTCAGGAGCATGAATTGTGTATTAGAATGTAGGTCTTATTGGGGTTTCATGAGTGTGGCTCTTATTGTACTGAAGCCTGTTGTTGTTGCTTTCTATGAGCAGGCGGACTCACCTGAAGTCCTGGGAACACGTGGAGCCTCACTGAGCCCAGTGAGGCTGACATAATGGAGCACTGTGGAGCTTCTCCAGCCTCTCCAGGTCCTGGTGCTGGGACAGCTGCTCCCTGGCAGCGTCCCGTCGCTGGCACAGGCCTATTAATTAGGCTCCTACAGAACAGGGAGCAGGTTTTGGGGAAGCGCTCTGAGGACAGCTCTGATTTACTATACAGCCAGAGACTGCCACTGTTTCCAGTCCAAAAAGTGCCTTCTCTTGTTTTGGACATTTTGAAGTGAGTGGCTTTGGAGAAAGCTCAGGCCAACTTTTAGATGGAGGGCACGTTTGTTTTGTTGACGGAGGAGCTGAGCTAGTGGAGGCAGATTGGAAAACGAATTTGCCAAGTCTTTCACGGTGTTGGGGTTTTTTGTTGTTTTCTGGTACTTCTGCACTGTTTGGAGCATGGCCTGAAGCTATTGTGTTGTAATTTTGCATAAATATGCTGGACTGGGTTGATGTTTGGTTCTGGTTTAACAGTATAAACAATGCAGATACATCAAATATATAATAATTAGTAGCATGTTTCTTTTCCATGAAGCATTATTACGTGTCCACAATGCACATTTATTTTGCATTGAAAGATCACAATGTTGCATTGCTACTTCCCTGCTTTATTGAATTTGCTGTCTTTCTCTAGTAATGAAAAGAGCTTGACAGAAAATTGCGTTACATTAGAGCTGCACAATATGGACACAATTTCAGTGCTGCAATTTTACTGCTGCATATTGAGATAGCAATGACTTTATATAAGATATTAAAGGGCCCATATCATCACTTTTCTGGATGTAAAAAGGCTTAAAGTTATTGTTTCAAATTTTGTGTATTCCTCCCATACATACAGTCCATATATGGAAAATAAGCTGCAAAACAACCTGTTTTCAAAACACAGTTTTTGTGAAGTCACAAAACAAACATTTTAAATATATCTCCTTATTCTGGCTAAAGCAGTTTTGCTCCGCCCACTCATGCACTGCCACCTTTAATGGATAAAGTAATTAGACTTTGGTTAGATTACATGAAGACCTCGAACACCCAGTAACTCACCTGGAGCTGTGATTGGTCACCTTATCGGAAACACTGTGATTGGTCAGAGGCATATTTGCGTATTGCAGCCTTTTGTGATATCAGTATTGCAGAGACTGTTGTTGTGATATTAAGAGATGATATATGTATATTGTGCGGGCCTTCATTACATGACAGCCTCTGTTTTTTATTTTCCTAAAGAAAAGACAGTAGATGTTCAGCTGCACTGCAGTTTCGCTCAAGTCTTAACGTCACACACCTGATTAACTCGTCAGAAATATCGGGAACATCTGAATATTTGCGCCAGATGAGCGAGGCACGGGCTAGAAGTAGACTCGCCGGGAGGGAAGTCTCCGGGGGAGTGCATCTGTCAGATTTATCCGAGTGAAAAATGCCAGCTTTTTTACCTTTCATGTCCTATGCATTACAAACACAGGAGCAGGGGGAGTTGATCCTGCGTCTGCAGTCTTGCTCCGGGACGTGATAAATATGCGCCCGGTAGCGGCGCTGGGCACCTGCGGTGTCGAGGAATGGCTGCTGACATATGCGCAATGAATTACATACTTTTATGGAAGCCTTTTAGAGGACTATTTTTATGTAAAGGGCACAGCTGAGATAAATGATAGATGTATGGCTCCTGATTTACTGTACAGCTGCCTCACATTTTTTTCCGCTAGAAATCAAATAAGCTGTGCTATAAACCCCCACTATATCAAAACACTTAGGCAGAAACCCACCTATAGCAAGGAAAACCCAGTGGCGTTTAATTTGGCGCACTTTTTTTTGTGATGGACATGTAACGTCTCGGTTAAAGAGGCTTGACAGGCTCACGGGTGAAGACGTATCTCGGCTCCTCTCCAGCCGGAGTCCTCCGAAAGGTCAGTGTGCCACTTCATCAAACATCAGAGCGCTCTGGCCGGACCGGCAGCCCTACATGACCCGCCGCTCCGGCTGCGCTTAAAGTTCAGCACTAACCGGCTCCAAAGCGAGGCAGCTCGCCCTCTGCTCCCCCTCTGAACAAGATCAGTCAGCGCCGTTCCCCGCCGCTTCACCCCCCCACCTCCGCACCGCTGACATTTCCCCACCTCCCCACAGCCAGCAGCCCCAGCTCTGGCTGAAGGCTGACGATAACTGCTCTGGGACCAGCGACGTCCCAGTGAAGCTCCTTTCAATCCAGGTACGAGCCCTTTAATATTTTCACTCATTTCACTCAAAAATTAAAATGCAAAAAACACTGCAAAAATGTTCAGTTTCTTTTACAGGTGCGAGTATTGAACTGAACAGCTTTGCCTTATTTTTTAAGAACTGCTGACAATATTTCTCCTCATTTCCAAATAAAAATATTGTTCTTTAAACATAATTTTAAAGGAAATGACAAAACATCAAAATAAGAGAAATGATGCAGCGTTTACAGAACTTGAATAATTCAAAGAAAACAAATCTTATGTTCACTCTTAAACAAAATGGCAATAATTACCTTTGACGAACTTCTAGTAGTGTTTTACCGTCCAACTGGTCACATTGCGAGAGGAGTGTCGATTACAGCAGTTTTTTTATACTTTTCCTCATTAAATAAGATGTGATTCAGGTGATCACTAATCAATACCTCATGAAGCAGAATGAGGTGCTTGTGCAGGAATTTAACAGACACTGGCATGGAATGGTTTCAGACTCATAGAGATGCTGATTTTAAAATAAGTTGCAGTGGGCTCTTATTTTTTCCAGAGCTGTATCTCAACCTCCGGTTCCCATAGCTGCAGTATCTTTCATTCAGAATGGATCAGTTGGGCCGTTTCGTTAGCTGACATTTCCCCTCTTCCACACCGCCAGCAGCCCCGGCCCCGGCTGAAGGCTGACGATAACTGCTTTGGGACCAGCGACGTTCCAATCAGGCTCCTTTCAATCCAGCTACAAGTCCTTTCATTTTCACTCAGAGCCTTTAGCTGCAACGGCAAGGAACCAAGAAGGAGCACATGTTCAATGTGTAGAATATTGATAAGCTCTTGGTCATATCTTATAGATGGCGCTGATTAGATATATGTGATTGTGTAAAATCAGACATTCCAAAGCATCCCCAAAGGCTGACAAAAACATGACTCCAAGCCCTTTTGACTAAAGGAACTGAACTTCTACATGAAACGGTTATGAAGAACCTGTCCATGTCCATTGTTTTGTTTTGCAGTGGTTTTGAGAAGGTTTAGGTGGTGATGCAGAGTCAAATTCCAGACAGTCCTTTAACTCTAAATGCAATTGTTAACTGTTTCGTAGCTTCTTAAATATCTAACACTTGTCTAGTGGTCCACATTATTATAACATCAGGCGGCTTTGTGTGAATAAAACAATGACACGTTCTGGGTCATAAAGGAACTCAAATGGTGAACAAACTTCAATGTGTGTATTTGAGTATATTAATGATATACTCAATTATGAATATACTCAAATATACTATATTCATATATTAATATAATATTTTAATATTTTTTGGACAAAAATGAAATGATGATTTGTGTTATAAATATCTCCACCTCTGGTTCCCATCACTGTCAGTGTAGTTTCTCTACAGTGATCCTCATAAAAGCACTCTGAAAAGCTTTGTTTGGAATTACACCTTTAATCAATTAAAAAGAATTGGGCTGGACTTAATGTAATTGATACTAGTTGAGTAAAGGATTGCCTTGATCAGCTGCAACATCTGTCATTCAGAATGGATCATTTGGGTCGAAACCCTGACTGATGGGACATTGGGCCGTTTTGGCCTTACAGTGGTAAATACCTTGTACTATTGAAATATATTGCAAATACAATAATTTTTTTTGTTTGTTTTAAAATGGAAAAAAACTGTTTTTGCCTTGGACTGGTGCACTAGAATTGAGCGAGCACTGGTCCACTAAACATACCTGCAGTTCAGCCTTTTCGGTTTGAGCCAAAATGAAAACGCTGATGTCAGCTGAGCTGGCCACCAGCAAATAGATTTAGTCCCTTGAATCCGGAGTTATGAACCAGAGTCGAGGAGCGAGTGGAGCGGAATGAATGGTGCATGTGCTGCAACCGTTCACCTACCAGAGAAGAAGAGGGAACATGTAAAGAGCTCCTCTAGTGCTATTGTTGAAGTGGACACTTTCAGTGTTTATCCAGGAGGGTTTCTGTGGGATGCACTTATTGTAAACTGAAGGAGTAACTGAGCCATTATCTCCACTGCTGTACTCACAAAACATTCCCTCAGACTTTATAGAGACAGGGTGGAGAGCAGACCAGTAACATCATACACAAAGTGAGGTTTTATAGAAAAACACATCGCTGTATGGTATCAAAACATTGCAGTGGTTGTATTTCAACAGCATTGTGTGTGTACATATATTATGTTCCAAGAACACCCAAGAATCAGGGACGGATTACGGACCGGGCCAGCGGGGCCGCTGCCCAGGGGCCCTTGGGGTGCAGGGGGCCCATGGGGCCC
>JBBIGA010076476.1:0-11816 GCA_037576975.1 Alestes dentex
GTGTGTGTGTGTGTGTGTGTGTGTGTGTGTGTGTGTGTGTGAGAGAGAGAGAGAGATAGAGAGAGAGAGAGAGGGAGAGACCGTGTGAGGCATCAGTGTCTGTCGTGTTAACTCATTGAGGAGTGGCTCAGTAAAGCACTCCACTTAGACAGGACGGAGGACGTTAGTATTGTCTAGAGGTGCTGGGTGTGAGTCTCTCTCTCCTGAGACTGATTGCTGGCCTGGGTGAGTTAATAATCTTTTATAGCATTTTGTACTATTTTTGATCGACATTATGATAATGATAATATAAATGATAATGTTTTCATTAGACTGAATGAGCTAACATAACAGTGTACAGCCATACAGAAAGGTAACACATTGATGGTACATTACAACATATCAGTCTAACAATTTATTTCATATTCAAATCAGCAAAATGATCATTCGGTTTGAGAGATATCCGAAAAATACACAGCCAAAGGAATGACACCAATTAATATTTGAGAACATGGAACATGAAAATGTTGAATATGAATATACTGATGTTTAGGAGTAAATAATATTTCCAAAGATGGAGATCAGTGGAAGTGATTTTTTTTCTCATGAAAAATGTCTGATTACTTACAATTTATCATTTTTTAGATGAAAAGATATCATATTTAAGAAGTTACTATTAGTCCTGTTTTCCTCCTTTGTTTTGTAGGAACAGTTTGAAAGCAGCCACTGTGAAATAAAATCTTTATAAATAAAATGTAAAACTAACAGAACTGTTTCTGAATCAAAATCAAGGTTGGTCAGTTTAGGTGAGGTTGAGGATTTTTCTTCTTCAAAATGGGGATTTTTTTAGTCATCTATCCATATTAACAGTACTGGATGCTTTGACAGCTTGTTCTCTGCCCATATTCACAACCAAGGTCTGTAGCAAGTTGATGCTGGTAGTGCAATATTATTATATATAGTACTTTAAGTACATATAAAGAGCCATCATGTGAATGTAGATATGGTCCTAAAGAAGTCCAGTTTGTATTTAGACATTTGGCAAATTCTCTTATGCTTTTAACCAAAATTAGCTATGATACACAGGTTGGCAAATGTAGCATCAGAAGCCTTGCCAAGGGGCAGACATAGATGCATGTACCAGAATCACAGGACAAGGTTTATTAACAACATAGAACAAGTGGAAAAATAGGGGTGAAATCAGGTACTCCCAGGCTCATTCTCACTATAAAGTCTCCACAAAGGTAAAAGGTTGATCACTGGGAAGAATATAAATGAAATACTTAGAACCTCATGGGGTACACAAAGGGCGTGATCGAAACAAAGAGGGTGGTCAGAAGCACTAGATAATACTGTCGCAGGGTTGAGCATGAGCCGGTCAAACAAAACAGACCCATGGTGAAACACATGAAAATACACATTAATGCTCAATGGATGAGGGAGGGCTGGTATTTAAAGGGGAGAAACTGAACAAGAAACAGGTGGAGGAAATCATTAACTGAAATAAGGAGTGCTTAACTAAAATAACATGACTGAAGATGAGGATGACAAAGCACATTGTTAGGTAAACAAAGAGCAGGGTAAAGCAAGGTGGTGACATAAACAGAAGCAACAAACACACATGGTTAGGAAAACACTGTGGCACTGGAAAAGTACTACTTCTGAGGCATCTACCTCTACCATTAACTGGTAGTGAATGCCTCCCGAGCTTTGATGCTTATAGTTAGGGTTTTAAGTTTGCATCAGAGCAGGCAAAACTAATCCTTAATGAAGCGCCTGTAGAAGTTGGTGAACCACATGAACCTCTGCATCTCTTTCACTGTATGAGCCATTCAGACACAGTGGAAGCCTTTGCTTCATCCATTTTGACCCCCTGTGGACCTGTGGATCTCCTTTACGTGGACCTTGCACTTATCAGCCTTCATGTACAACCTGTATTTGAGCAAGTGGGCAATACCTCTACAAACATGTTGTTCATGCTCCTTGAAGGAATGGGAGAAGATCGGGATTTGTAAATGAACATGATCATGAAATGATTTAGCATGCCATGTAGCTCATGATTAACAAAGGCTTGGAACATGGACGGAGCATTTACTTACTCTTAAGGCATTACATTGAAAGGACAAAGTCTACAGAGTCAGTCTCCATTCATCACCTGAATTTATAGTTTGTATGTGCTCCACAGGTAAAGCTTCCTGCAAATGTTTGACCTGTGAAGCTGGAAGGATGAACTGAAGTGGGTGAGGATACTTCACTGTGACCACATTGAGCCCTGTTAATTGATGCATGGCTAGACTCTACAGTCTTTCTTTTGCATTAAGAAGAAACTGGTGGGGGCAGAGGACTGGGGCAGAGGACTTTCAGGTTTCAGGAGTTTCAGGTTCAGACAATGAGTAGATACACAACTGATACACACAAGTGACTCCGGGCAAGAGCTCAATAGCACAGTCCCAGTGCTAACCAAAGAGGGAGACTGGTTACCGAAATGGCACTGCATACTTTTCTGTGAAAGAGGTATATTGTGGAGGAATGTTTACTTGTCGATGTGCCAGAGGGCTTTCAACGGAGTGTGAGTGGGGGTATTTTCTAAGCTTTCTAGGGCATGGAGAGGGTTGGGAAGGGCGTGAAAAGTACGATAGAGGGAGGACACCAAGGACTGGGAAATAAAATTGCCAAGTGACCCGGAATCTAGAAACCAGACACAGAGACATTATGGTTATTGGCACACAGTGACTCAAGAATCACAAAGTGCTCAATATAATGGTTTGGTTCAACAACCTGCTAATGTCTTTGTGGAGGGGGCAATGCAGACACAGTGTTCTTCCCCTCTGTAGTGAACGCCTGGTCAGTCTTGCTGTCTGCAGCAGTGTTCCTTTGCCAACAGATGGGTAGCTCCCAACTACACTGGTTCGAGCATGGCTTGTTCTTGGGCAGCAACAGGGACATTTGATGCAACAGTCAATGGAGCAGGACGCTGTTGGGCAGATGGATGCAGGGGTGAAAAGCATCTCTTCTCTCAAAGATGTTGGTTGAGAGTGGTGGCTAACTGAATAATGTCATCTAGATCCAAACCAGTATCTTGACAGGCTCCTTTTGGATATCTGGATGTTGTAGGCCCTTGTGCTAAATGCTTAAGAGCACAGGTTTGTTCCTGTTACGCTCAGCTGCTAGAATGTGAAGTATGATGGAATAGCTCAGGCAAAGAAAGTAGTTGCTCATTGACTGCCCCTGATCAGGATGGTAAAATACTGTCTGAAAATGGCAAATAAAAGTGGGGTAAGATGAAGCTTTGGAATCCTGCCCCTCCAGACAGCTACGGACTAATCATGAGCCTTTCCCAAGAGCTCCTCAATCACCACAGAACATTTCTGTGCCATGGGCACTGTGTGAGGTACAGTTTGAAAGAGCAAAATCCTGCTGGACACTCTGCATACCATCCTGGCAAGGAAGAATGATGAGGAACCAGTTGCAAGGGCCATGGCAGATGTGGTGGTGGTGAAGGTGCAGGTGCTGAAGCAGGCAGGGTTTTGGCAGGCTAATCTAAATAGAGTCAGGAGGGCAAAACAACGTGGTGAGGTAAACAGGGGCGACAAACACACGTGAAAAAGAAAACAAAAGACAACAAAACACAAGGTGGGGCAATAACATGGACAGATGAACATGAAAACATTGACATGAGATAAGAGAAAGAAGAAAAAATGGAGGCTCAGTAGTCTGGGGACTGAGAAAGCATAACTGTAACCTTAACCTCAACAAAACCTAATTCTTAGCCTAACCCTGGCCTTTACCCTAGGCCTAAACCTGTTGTTTGTTAGCAGTTTGAGCATTTGTATATAACCTGTCATGGAACATGCAATAAAATGTGACAGTTCTCATGACTATAACTTTCTGGTCTTGCATTCCAGGGCCATAGGATCGGTTTGAAAGATGAGGGGGATTCATGGATTACTTGCTTTTTTCATCATCTCATCATACTTCCTTGTCAGTCATGGCCAGAAAGTTGGTAGGAAAATGTGTCCCTAATGCTAATTGTATATGGAAACATCTGCACAGATAATACTCAGAAGTCTCAATGCACTCTATTACAGAATAAAAGATTTTTGGACAAAAAAAGACAAGCCTATTTGCACCTGGCATTTTCTTCTGACGTGTTTCAAGATTGTTTCCTGACTAGGTTTTAGATCTGTGGGTTAAAGGGATCTCTAGTTAATCCGTAAAATATGAGTTGACATGGATAGAATTGTTTAATATTGCTACATTAGTTTCATGGTGTGAATTATCAATAAATATTACTAATAATTCTTTTATTAAAGAGTGTCTGAAAAATATTTTGTACCTTATATGTTCCCTGAATAAAAAGCATTAAATTAATGTATTTAAAAGCTGACTATGGTGATGTAGATACTACACTGCATGCATCTCAGGTGCATTTACATTTTTAAGAGGATAATCATTATCTAGATATAGTCCTGATACTCAACACACATAAAACAGCCTGATGTAAATGGGATTTTTGTCATTTTGTGCACGTATAAATGAACCTTTAAACTGAAAGATTAACTACATTGATATAACATGATTGGTTACATGCAGTCACTTAACATGTTTGTATCAGTCCTACGTGTTTCAGTGTATCAGTAAAATACAGCATAATTTGTCAATCCTTTTTCATCAGCTACTCTCTCTTTTCCAGTTTGTACGCAGGAAGCCATGGCTGATATTGTTTTTTTAGTGGACGGCTCAGCCAGCATCGGCCTAAAGAACTTCCAACAGATCAGGGATTTCCTCTCCTCACTAGTGTCAAACTTTGACATTGCTCCTAATAAAGTCAGGATAGGCATGGTCCAGTATAGTGACACACCCCGTACTGAGTTTTCCCTCAACACTTATGAGGATAAGCAGGAGATTCTCAACTACATTAAACGGTTGCCATATAAAACTGGTGGCACCAACACAGGCCTTGGGCTTGAATTCTTACTGAAAAACCACTTTGTTGAAGAAGCAGGAAGTCGGGCCAAACAACGTGTGCCTCAGATTGCAGTAGTCATCACAGATGGAAACTCACAGGATGAGGTTGAGCAATATGCTCAGGAGCTGAGGCAGAAAGGAATCAAAATATATGCCATTGGGATCAAAGATGCAGATGAGAAGTTGCTAAAAGAGATTGCTACCCAGCCATATGACCAGCATGTGTACAGTGTGTCTGACTTTGCAGCCCTGCAGGGCATCTCGCAAAATGTCATTCATGAGCTGTGCACCACAGTGGAGAGGGAGGGAGAGATCAGCTTGCTGCCACAAGGTAATGGCAGTCTTTTGAAATTGGGTGAAGTGACAGTTTTCTGATGCTCATTGTATGGTTTTGTAGCAGTGCTTTCCAACTCTGGTCCAACTCTGTCATTCAGTTTTGTGTTTTCCCTGCTCAAACATGCTTGATTCATCTAATCAGCTAACCACAAAGCCCCTCTTGAGTTGAAGGAAAACAATGGCGGGGTAGGAAGATCAGAATTGGGAACCACTGTGCAGAAGAACTTACACACACTTGATTTACAACTCCACTGTATATTTCTGATGGATGCCAAATTATTCCTCCCAGAATGCCGTGAGGTTGCTTCAGCAGATATTGTACTGCTTGTGGATTCTTCAGACACCATTGGGGACACCAAGTTTGCAGAAATAAAGCATTTCCTTCATGCATTTCTAGAGAAACTTGACATAAAGACAGACAAGGTGAGGGTTGGACTTGCTCAGTACAGTGATAGACCTTATCAGGAATTCCTGTTGGGAGAGTATGCAGACAAAGCAGATTTGTTAGAGAAACTGGACAACATCAGATACCGTCAAGGCAGTGCAAACACTGGGCTTGCTTTGGATTTCATACGGGAGACCTACTTCAGCCAGGCCAGAAAAAATGTCCCACATCTTGCAATTGTGATCACCGATGGAGTGTCAAGAGATGCTGTGGAGGAACCTGCACAGAAACTCAGAATGCAGGGAGTCATCACTTTTGTAGTTAAAACTGGAGAGGCCAATCTTATGCAGCTTCATGCCATTGCTAATAGTCCCCAGGAAGAATTCCTTTTTAGTACCGATAATTACCAAAAGGTGCAAAAACTGGCTGAGATTCTGCACAGAAAAGTTTGCATTGCTGTTGATGATCAGTTGCGAGGTAAGCAGAAGATCCTTTATGGTTCTTTCCATTGTTATGGCAGGATTAGCTTAACAAGGGTAACCTAGTACAAAATGAGAGACTAGAAAGACAAGTTTTCTACATTAAGATAACATGTGTAACACATGGTACATTGGAAATAGCTTATGATTAGATATTGAAATAGCATCACTTGGTAGGAAATTGATAAATTTAGGGTAGAGCTTCACTTGGTCTGCTCAAATGGAAAGCTGCTCTAGACTCTTTACCAATAATAACTCTAACATTCTTGTATGTTTCCATTATAGCCTTCTCCTTGAAGTTTGCAGATGTCTTTTTCCTGGTTGATAGTACAGCATCTAAACCAGAGTCTCAACAAATTAGAACTTTCCTAATGCGGCTGGTCAACCAGCTCAATGTAGGGAGGAATACTAACCGTGTTGGACTGGCACAATTTAGCGAGAATGTTGAAGAGGAGTTTCTTTTAAACACCAACAAGACTAAAAATGAAATTGTGTCAACCATCCGTAATCTGCAACTCAAGCCTAAAGGGCTGCGCAGAATTGGAAATGCCATTGAACATGCTCGCAAGAACTTCTTCAAAACTGAAGCTGGCAGTCGCATCACAAAGGGCTTCAAGCAGTTCCTACTGGTGGCAACTGCAGGCAAGTCAGATGATGGGGTCCTTCGCCCAGCTCGTACACTTAAAAATGAGGCAGTGAACTTGATCACTGTTGGTGTGGGTCGACCAGAAATGGATGAGCTTGAGGACATCTCCAGTCCCACAATGAGCTACAAGTTAGATTCCAGAACCCTCCCACAGATGCCACAGAAAATCAAGACTGTAGTTGAATCACAGGAGGGGCTCAATATCACAGAAGGTAAATGTCTTCTTTTCTATGTACAGTACCGTCTAGAACCTTTTTCTGCCATGAAGAATACAGATGTTATGCATGCACCAGAATAACACTTTGTCAATAGACACATAGTAACACAAAGACTTCAAGTGTTTTTAATCATTGCCACAAAAAAACCTGACCGAAGAGAGATTTAATAAAGGGACGAACCTTCTAAAGCTACAAACAACCATCACAGCAAGTTCTATACCAATCCAAACCGTTATTTGATGGCATCCTTTATTTTTTAGGAGTAAAGGAGTAAATGTATTTTACTTACATTTAAAATATGTGTGTGTTTTTGCAGACTGTAGGTCCGCTGAGGTAGCAGACATTGTGTTCATTGTAGATGAATCTGGCAACATGGGGCCTGAAAACTTTCAGCTTGTACGTAACTTCCTCACAAACACCATTTCGGGTCTTGAAGTGGGCATGGACAAAGTGAGGATAGCCATTGTCCACTACAGTGATGTCCCTAGGGCCGATGTTTATCTCAATACTTTCAGTGACAAGAGTGAAATTTTGCAGTATGTTAAGACCCTGTCCTATGGCAGAGGGAAAACATACACTGGAGCTGCTCTAAAATTTGCCAAGGACCAGGTTTTTACCAAGGACAGAGGAAGTCGGAGCGATGAACATGTTCAACAGATAGCAGTGGTCATCACTGATGGAAAGTCCTCCGATGACTTCAGCGGTCCAGCAGCGGAGTTGCGCCGTTCAGGCGTCAAGGTTTTTGCCCTGGGAATTAAAAACATCAATGTTAATGATCTAAAGGAGATTGCATCCTATCCACCCAGGAAATTTGTGTTCAATGTGGAGAGTTTCACTAAACTCAATGCACTGTCAAGCATGCTAACAAAGAGCCTTTGTGGGGATATTAGAGATATTTTTATACCTCTGTTGAAAAATATTACTCTTCAAAAAGGTATGTAACACACATTCTGAGCTACTTCAATATCCTGTACATTACATGAGTGCAATAAAGCTATAAAAAAGATATGTAAAGGAATTTGTTACCCATCTTGCAGAATTGTAATTGCTACAAAATTCTATACAAACTCTTAAAAGAATGAAATTTTGAGACCCTTCTTTGCTGAATTCCAGGCTGCAAGTTTACTGCTGAAGCTGACATCTACTTCCTTCTGGACGAATCAGGGAGCATCACCTATGATGACTTTGATGACATGAAAGCTTTCATTTTGGAGTTCCTTCATATGTTTCAGATTGGACCTGACAAAGTGCGCATTGGTGTGGTGAAGTTTGCAGACCGTGCAACCATTGTATTCCGCTTGAATACTTATGACACAAAACCAGCTGTGGAAAAAGCTGTGAAAGACCTCTTCATGGAGGGGGGAGGCACCAGGACCGATTTGGGACTGTATGCAATGATCCCTCTTTTCAAGCAGGCTGAGCAAACACGCAAAGATAAGGTTCGGGAATTGCTGATTGTGATCACAGATGGCAAATCTGAGCCAGTTGGTACACCAGTGAAAGTTCCAGCTGAAGAACTGAGGAAGCAGAATGTCACTATCTATGCTGTTGGAGTGAAGGATGCAGACACTGCTGAGCTGGAAGATATGTCTGGCAGCCCTAAAAGGACTTTTTATGTCAAAAACTATGACGCCCTTAAGATGATCAAAACCAAAATCCTCAAAGAAATTTGTTCATTTGAAGGTAAGTGTTCAGTAAGTGTTTTACCATGCTTTGTTGCTTGGATATAATCTATTAGCAGTTCAGTTTTATTGCTTAGTCTTAATTGATAAGTGAAACATGCAAACAGAGCGTAGGTGTATAATTATAGGATTTCTTTTACTTTTTCCTATATTTTCCAGTTTGCAACGACCTTTTGGCAGATGTTGTCTTCCTGATCGATGGTGCCGACGCAGTAGACTCAGTGGATTTTCAAAAGATGAAGGAGCTAATAGAATTTGCTGTAGAAAAACTTCCCATTCGAGAAAACAGGGTGCGGCTTGCAGTAATTCAGTACAGCACAGACATGAAAGTGGAATTCGCTTTGAATGCCTTTTATGATAAAGACAGGCTACAGAAAGAACTAGCATCCTTAAAGCAACTCAAAGGCAAAACATACACGGGCAAAGCACTTACAGAAGTATCACAAGCTTTTGAGGAGTCCAATGGGGGACGCACTAAAGTTTTGCAGTTCCTGGTAGTTGTTACTGATAGTTTGTCTAAAGATGATGTGGCACTCCCTGCTAGGGCTCTTAGAGAGAAAAACATCAACATCTATGCTGTTGGAATGGGGCATGCTAGCAGATCAGAGCTGCTTTCTATCTCTGGATCCTATGAGAGTGTGTACATGGAAAACAACTTTGGTTCCATTGCAGCATTAGGCACTGATATCGTCTTCAAGATCTGCAATACTGGTAAGTCATCTAGTCCACAACAGATTAGGAAACATTTTCACTTTTCACTTCAGTTGAAATGATCACTAATATACCAAAGGTAGTATATAATTACCTATTCAGATTATTCTTACACTAGAATTAAATACAAGAATAGCTGTTGTCAGCTGTTGCTATTTGTTAAATTATTGATCTTATCCTAATACGGTAAGAATATATTAAGCCACAATGTGAGATGAAATTAATAAGCAATGTAAATACTAAGTTACTATAGTCGAGTGTTTCCCAGCCATGGTCCTGGGGATGCACTGCCCTGTACATTTGAGTGTTTTCCAACACATTTGATGTTGTTAAAACACTCCAATGTACAAGGCAGCACACCTCCAGGACCATGGCTGGGAATCACTGGTCTATAGTAATTTGACATATTTACATGTTCATTAATTTCAATTTAAATTAATGTTGTGTGCCTTAAAGCAGAGAAAGTACAAACATGTGCAGAAGAGTTCATCCAGGACCAGTGTAGGGAAACATTTCTCTAGATGTCTGACACCTTCAGTGTATTTTGTATTTCTTGGTGCTATGGAAAACATTTCACACATTTTTACAAATGCTTCTTACTGTTCTTCAGAGTGCAAGAGACCTGAGCTAGTAGACATAATCTTCCTAGTGGATGGAGCTGGTAACATTGACAAAGAAACATTCCAGGGTATCAAAACCTTCATGGAGACTGTTGTGACCAAGACAGAAGTGGGAGAAAAACGAGTACGCTTTGGTGTCATTGTGTATGCTGACAGACCTCAATCTGAGTTTACCTTGAACCAGTACTACAGCAAAGATGAGGTCCTGAAGGTCATCTCAGAGTTGCACTCCCTTGGAGGAATCAGAAACACAGCCCAGGCTCTGAAGTACGCACTCTCCTACTTTTCTGCTGCCCATGGAGGACGGCGTGCCCAACACGTTCCCCAAGTGTTGTTTCTCATCACAGATGGCCCAGTTGCTGACTCCTATGGTCTAACAGCTTGGCCTGGAGATCTTGCAAGTTCAGAGGTCAACATGTTTGCAATTGGTGTGGGAGGGGCTCATGAGGCTGAGCTCAGGAGAATTGCAGGAAATGACCAAAGAGCTTTCTATGCGGCCAACTACCAAGCCTTAGAAACGCTGTGTAAACCTATCACTCAGCAACTCTGCAATCTGACAAAACCAGGTAAAACTCTTTAGAGCATTTTCCCTGGATATTTCTCATTCTGAGTCTTTTGTTAAACTGCAGTTGTGAATCACTGCTAGAATTTTTTCTCTAGGATTAGGCATAGTTACTGCAAGTATTTTCTATCAGTGTGTGTTAATCAAGCTACCATTTTTTCTGTTCAGTGTGTGAAAAGGAGGTGGCAGACCTAGTCATTTCGATTGATGGATCAGAATCAATTGGTCCAGTGGACTGGGAAATTCTAAAGAAGTCGATGATCAATCTTGTCAAAAAACTGGAAATTGCACCAGATCGATGGCGAGTTAGTGTGGCTCAATTCAGTGATACAGTCCTAGATCACTTCTACCTGAACAAATACAGCAATTTAGCAGGAGTGGAACAGGGAATACAAGACATTTCCCAAAGGAAGCAAGACCCAAACACCTGGACAGCCTTGAGATCCTTGCAAGACTACTTTAAACCAGAGCATGGATGCAGGATAAAGGATGGGATATCACAGAATTTGCTTGTAATTACAAATGGCAGAGCAAACAACAAGGAGGATCTTGGCATTCTAGCAGAACTCAGAGCTAAGAATATTGAAACATTTGCCATTGGAATTGGAAAAGATATAAACCCCCATCAGCTACTCAAAATAGCAGGCTCAAAAGAACGTGTCTTCTTTGAGAGCTTTGAGAGTCTTCCACTGAAGAAGACCACAATGAAAGTTCTCCAAGCCATTTGCACTCCAGATGTAGTTGCTGATCCACAGGGTGAGTGTCCATGTTTCTATTACAAAAATGTCCAGTTCCACAGTCTAGCACTAAACCACTAAAACATTTAGGAGATCTTCAGGAGATAACAGTGGCCACTGTGTGAAGATGATAATTTATTTAAAATGTAGTTTTTAAGTTACTGAATGAAGAAATATAGATATAGGCAGTGATTGACAAAAGTGGTACACAAGTATGCATGCGTGGGATAAGCAATAAAATGCCCGGCAGTTTTCAGTCTTCATGGCGCAAAAGCGTACCTAATTTGAGTAACTTCATACTGGATCTATAATTACCACCACTTAGGTAAGGAAAACCGTACAAAAAAAAAAATAATTACGTTTTAAAATAATAAAAATTGTGTACTATATGGGGGCTAAACATTTTAGCCAATCCAGTTTTTGATAAACATGAAGCTGGCAAAGAGGATGACATGGATAGTGAGGTTCAGGGGCGCTGGAGGCATTTTTAATG
>JBBIGA010076497.1:0-11816 GCA_037576975.1 Alestes dentex
GCCAGTAGTTGTTTTATTACTGCATAATTTTAATCTGTAATAACACAGCTAATAGTGATGGGTCAATAGTTTTTGGGGCAGCTGGTGGCCTAGTAATTCGGGTGCTGCCCATGCAATCAGAAGGTTGTGGGTTCGAATCCTGGCACTGTTGGTGTCATCACTGAGGTTCCCTTGAGCATGGCACCATCTCCACACACTGCTCCCTGGGCGACCCTCATTGGTGGCAGCCGACTGCTTCAGTTGATGAGTGGGTTAAACCCACTGTGTGCTGTGCTGTGGTGTGTTCATGTGTGGCTATAAGGGGCCACTTTACTTTATTACAGCCACTTGATATAAATTAGAGCTGAAATTTTAACTGGATATGCTCCAGGTACAAGGTGCATGAAATGACCAGGAGTAGAGTGAGTCCACCTTGCAGGACACCAAACTAGTGACACAAAGGGGATCAATATTTCAACTCAGGGGCAGATGCCTGTGCTGCAGACCAATATCCAGTGCCTTAGCGAATGTCGGGTGTCCAGAGAGTTCACTGCCTGTTGAGATTTCCTCGTCAGCTTCACATCTCATCCCAAAGAACCTTGCCACTCACTACTACCATACAATAAGGTAGTACTTGCATTATTTTGGTCCTTCATCCCCCCTGAAGAAGGAGGTAATTGCATGTAATTGTAGTTTCTAATGACGGCTGCACTCTCAGTGGAAATGAAACAGCCAGTAGCCAGCTGTTATAGGCCAACTCCAGATAGAAGGAAATCATTAAGCAATTTCATTAAGGCTCATTGCCCTACACACAAACACATGCATACGCCCACACACACACACATACACACACACACACACACACACACGCACACGCACACACACACCGACCCTTACCGAAAAATGAAACTTTCAGTGCTGGAGGGTCTAATCAATACAGAGCTAAATGGTTTCCGTCAAAACGTGTAGTGGACTATGAATTCATTAACGTAGCCTTGTTTTCTCCACCTTCGCTTGAATGCAAAGTCCTTCACGGTGGGCGTGGCGCAATATCGGCCAACTTCATCAGCAGCAAATGTCTGCAGCTAATGAAGCAAACCCACTGGGTAACAAATGCAAAGCAAATTATGGGAGGCTTGATATTAGACTGTGATTTTCAACCATGCACATGCCTGGACTCTTTACCATGGGGCAATCAAAGGGTTAAAGGGCCCATATCCTATACTTCACTTTATTGTACTTAATTTTTAAGTATTATTTTTCCCTGAGGCCCTCTTATGTTTGTATAGGTTCAGAAACCAAAGAGAGTCACTTTTATCCCCTAACAGTAATACAGGAATTCCTCTTTCTTTATTTGTGACATCACAAAATCAATGAGTACAAAATATAATTTTCTGAGTAAAATAAGGACACATTCTGAATGAGGACAACACATATTAAAGTACAGTTACTATTTATTTGATGATTTGAACCCATGCATATATTTCTATAATCTTATTGAATGGATTTCTATTATATGGAGCCATATCTATATGGGCACATATGGAGGAGTGACTCCTTTGAGTCGAGTTTATTCCAAGAGTTTGCTACGTGACACACTGAAAACAGAACAGAAAAATAAATGTCTAGCCCTTTTCTCTACACCAGGCACGTCTGCAAGGAGCACACGATATGACGAAATCAGGCCACTGTTGCTTCTACTTCTTTCTCAACCTTTTTTTCCTCCTTGCCTTCCTCTCCTGCTCTTCTCCAACTCTGATCTGGCAGTGCAATAGGAAGTGTGCTGCCTTCCCTTCTTGGATTAGAGAAAGTCAGACGAGTTGATCTTGCAAGGTGGGCACAGTATCTCGGTCTCAGGCCCGATGATGCATTGCGCGTCCCTAATGTAGTGCATCGGAGTGTCCAGCCCTGCAATTGGCACCACAGGCTTAAGACCTTAGGAAGAAGTTCAAATTTCACACTGAATTCAAACAAGCATCTGCGGGGCGGTTGAACCCAGCCCCTGCGGAAAGACCCCTGCCAGAGCAAATGGCGAAGCTGGACGGAGACCAGGCTCGCCATAGTGGTGCAGATTGCAGAGATTAGCTGGGCTTTTAGTTAGTTAATTAGCTTAATAACACCCCAGACATTCAAAGACATTTCGAGTGGCATGCTGACTTTAACATGCATATTCCAGGAGATGCCATGCATCAGACGGAGACTTACGATAAACATGGAAATGACTTTTTAATTATGATAATGTTATTCTAATGTTTATGGAATTATGACATTTTCTTGTAAGAATCATCTTCTTCTGGTCTGTTTACAGTTCAGTATTATACCTTTATAAACCTAAGCCACCAAATCCCAGGGGTTTTGAGAGAAGTGTGGGACAAACGTGTTGACAGCATGAAAAAGAGGCAATATTTTAGACGACAGTATCTCAAAGGTAATGAGGAATGAAATGATCCGACTCTGAGGTCGGAAAAAGGATCCAATCAGGCAATCTTCCTAAGAGAGGGCCGGGTCAGGATGGGTGTTTATGTGTTTGCATGAAAGAGATGCGCATGTTGTATTTCAATCTCTCAAAAGCCGAAGGTGCATGTAATGTTGTGCCATAAAATGTTAAAATCCCAAGCAAAAAAAAACATCTACAACAAATGTTGCATAACTTGGTATGCAAACTTCCCACATATTATTGATCTTGCCCTCATATGAAATAACGCCAAACTGTAATACATTTTCTTTTTTTTTTACTGTAGTGATGTGCTCTGTCTTTTAATTATTGTATTATTAATATTTGTACAAATAATATATATTTTCCTGCACTTTAAATGAACTAATTATATATGTATATACACGATTATACAAATTGCCCCTCTCCCTAAACTTCCTCAATTGACCAATTAACCACATCTAGTTGATAATTAAGATTTATTAGATAAGACAGGCCAGGCTTGATTACTTCTAGCCCCTATCAATGTAAACATCACTTAAATAGAATTCTTTCGGGAATGTGAACCTCTCAAAAAGGTCTTGATAAGCAGAACATTATGCTGTATTTATAGAAAAAAAGGAAAACAAACTTGTTACAATGAAGAATGTTATTGAAATATGTCTGGAAAGGGGTTTAAAGAAATCTCCAAGACTCCAGGATTCCTGTGAACCAGAGTAAGAGCCATTTTCTTCAGTGTAACAGTTGAATCTTCCCAGGAGGGGTCATCCTACTGAATTCCTCCAAGATCCAACATTCAGGAAGTCGCAAAAGAGCCCAGATGAGCATCCAAGGCCTTGCTCACTACAGATAAGGTCTGCACTCATGATTTTACCACCTGCTAAAATGCTCAACAAATGCCAGACAAAATATTGCTCATATGAAAATAAACACAACAGCACTTAAGCATTGTTTTTTATAGCAACAGACTAAATGGTAGAAATATCTGGTATTTTTAAGATGTCATGGTAAAGTCTCAAAATGTATAACCAGTGAAATGTGTGTGTCTGCTCGCATACTGTCTAACTTTGTTCCTTTTGATGCAAAATACCTATGTATGGCCATGCACAAGAATATTGAACCCACCTCACCAATAGCATAACAGAATATTCTCATCAATAAAGTGCCCTGCTGCCTCTCTCTCTCTCTCTCCCTCTCTCTCTCTCTCTCTCTCTCTCTCTCTCTCTCTCTCTCTCCTTCTCTCTCTTTCTCTCTCTCCCTTGCTCTGCCATATATGCACACAGAGTATAAGCCATTTATTCTGCAAAACAAGCTGAGCCTTGTAAACACTTTGACAGATGCTGAGCCGAAAGACGAGAACGAAGGGGAAAACCAGAGGTGAAAAAGGAGATCGATCTCGCTCGCAGGCACGTCTTGTCTATTCAATAGAGCAATATTGATGTGCTGGAATTGCCTTTGAAGAGCTTTGTGCTCGTGTCTATGTGTGTGTGTTCTTTGTATCTATGAAGTATTAGAACACTAAATATATCATAGACGACGTGTTTTATGGGAGGAACGCATAATTACACACGCACTTATCTGAAGTGCCTCCACATCCCAGCGCTCACTGGCCGAAAGGTGCAGGAACAGCTTGGACATGTCACCAGTCCATCACAGTGCAATTATTATGTTATCACTAATATTCCTAAATATTTGATCCAAATGGAAAAAATATCATATGACAGCTGTTTGTGAACAATTCAGCTGAACCAGCGTACCATGACCCTGCAGGCTGAGGGGTTTATTGTAACTGGTAATTTAATATCAACACAATTACTGCAATACAGTTTGATGGTGTCAGTTCAGTTATAAAGAGTTTAAAATCATTGTTAAACATTTTTAAAACATAGTGACCTGTTACTGCATTCATCTATACCATTTATCTAGACCAGGGGTGTCACACTTTTTTTTGACGCAGGCCGAATGGGTCTAAATTTAACACACCCTCGCCAAAAAACAGCTGAGTCGTCGAGTGCAGCGCACGCAACATCCAACAACCACAAAACAGCTCACTGTTGCCTTTCATATGTATTTATATAATTATTTACCTTAATAACCAATAATACATTCATTTTAAACCATTTTAAAACCATTATATAAATCATAATGTAAAGCGATTGCATTAAGGCCTTAGAAATAAGTTCAAAATTACTTCAGGTTTTTAGTACATTTCCATGATGTCTACAGTTTGATTCTTTTCATAAAAAGTTACAGAACAGTTTGAACTGATATGTTTTCCTTGTTTATGCTTAGCTACCCTTTAATTACTTTCATGGTTCACAAGGCCTGAAGGAGAATCTGCACAAATGCTGGCCAGATAACTGTGAGTAATACAAGAAAGTGACGCTGGTCAAATTACTTGTTGACCTGACATGAAATATTACTTGTGCAAAGGTTTTGGCGCATATGTTTTTTCCATTCATTCATTATTAGAGTTGCTTATCATAACTAGGGTCTAGCACTCAAAGGGCAAAAGGTTGAGAAACACCTTGGACAGGTTTCAATCCATCGTATGGATGACATACAAACAAATACAGTCACATCTAGTGGCAATTTAGCACCTCTAGTCTACCTGATGTGCATGTCTTTAGACTGTGGGAGATACCAGAGCTCCCAGCAGAAATCCATACAGAGAATTTAGTTTTTGCTTTTGTGGAGAAATGTGAGAGGTTCCCACTCCTTTAACCAATGCTTTTAGATAACTAGACCAATAGCAGTTAACACTTAGGAAATTCGATCATGCTTATTGACCCTATTAGGTTTCCATTCATTTTCATCGATATTATGCTTTGTGTGAATTATACCTTTAAGGCATAAGAGTCCATCTTTAGCTCTGCCAATGTAGAGGATTAATGACATTGATTATGTGTCCAGGCTAACCTCTAAACTAGAGGAAGGACGTAGCGAGTTCGAGGAGAGACAAAAGGATCTCCTAGCTATTAGTGCTGTTCATAATCTGTTCTTCTGAATTGTTGTCGTTCATCAAGCTCGACTGAATTCTAATGGTGACTCACTATCTTGCATTAGGAATGTGTCTACCTACACAAGATCTAGGTGTACTACATTTGTCTAGCTTCCTCTGAATCTCCTTTGTTCTCACACCTTCAAAAGCTTGGTAGTCCCCCATAGCAGGAGCATCATCAGTCTGCTCAAGGGCCTGACAAGAAGTCCATTCTGAAATACACTATGCATGTTTAAAGCTGATTTGGTTTGAGCCTCCAGGCACAGCTGACTGTATGTGATATAAATAACATAGGTCATTAGAATTATGGAAATTACATTACCATGACTGGATTACTTATAATACTTATAATAACCACATCAGATATACACTATGTGGCCAAAAGTATGTGGACACCTGAGCATCACACCTATATGAGTTTATTGGACACTCCATTCCAAATCTATGGATATTGAGTCCCATCCAGTGTATCTGTGGGAATTTGTGCCCTGTCAGTCAAAGGAGCATTTGTAAGATGAGGCAAATGTTGGACATGAAGACCTTGCTCACATCCAGTGTTCCAATTTAAAACCAAAAGTGTTCAGTTAGGTTGAAGTAAAGACTTTGTTCAGGCCACTGCAGTTCCTCCATGCCCATTATTCCTCTAGAAAACTTTACTGTTCGAACTATTATTTCAGTTAGGTAGCATTCTCAAGACATCCACCAAATTCAGATTCATCCATCAGGCCGACAGAAAGTGAAGCATGATTCACTATTCTAGAGTAAATATTTCCACTACTCCAAGTGCAACTTGTTTATCCCTCTCCCACCTACGCTTGACATTGCCTATAGTAATCTTAGACTTGTGCGCTCCTCAAGCACACGTCTTATACTGATGTTTCCTCCAGAGATGATTTGGAACTCGGTAGTGAGTGCTGCAAATGTCTTCAGCAATGAGATATTGTTGTGTGAGTTTGGATAGTCAGTAGCTTCATGGCTGAGCTGCTATTGCTCTTTGACACTTCCATTTACGAATACTTACAAGAGCAGATCTCACAGAGCAGTCACCGAGCTCTTCAGTCTGACCTATTTTTCTGTGGAGACTGCGTCACAATCTGTTTGATTTTATACACCTGTTGGGTATGACATATCAATTATTAGTCCACGGACTTTCAGTCATAAAGTGTATTAAAGTGCAAAATAAGTTTGAGATTAATTCCTCAAAACAATGCACAAGATAATTTGTGAAACAGAGCTTTATGAGATATTTGAGCAACTTATCATGTTGTCAATTATGCCAGATATTTAGATTACCAAGAAAAATAAAGAAATAAAAGTAAAAATGACAGCCTTGAAGAAATGTGTTCTACATGAGACTTTTTGAAAAACAGTCTCGTCTCTGAAGCCAGTAATGTTTTTCTTCTTTGTAGCCAGAAGCAAGAGTTTGGAGATCCTCGCTGGTCTGCTAAGGCTTAGATTTAGTTACGTTTGAGATGTGGGCAACTGCTGGTTCTTCTTATTTAAGTAATATAAATATAACAACACCAAAGAAAAGTCAGAAAATTTACAGTAAAACTGAATGTATTATTTCATTTTATTCATTTTTTTTTTTGTGGGTGGTTGGGAGAAGAAGGGTTTGTTCCTTTTTGTTCTCAGTGTTCTTGTGGTGTGCGTGCTGTATGGCCTGCAACTTTTCAGGCTGCTGCTGGCTTCTTTCTTACCTTTCTTATCATTAATCTGAGAGAAATCTTGCATGCTGCAGTAATCCAGGACAAATTTTGTTGTTATTGTTGGTGTATTTTGCATAATGCTCTGCTACTTGGATAACACAAATCTTAGATGAAAAAACACTTTAGGCATCTTACAAACAATTAGCATTAAAACTCATTTGACTATGCAAAAATATCATTGGGCAATTCAAATCCAACAACATAACCATACCATTTCCAGTGATTGCAGCATTATGAATCATACCACACAGGAATATGCTATAAGAATATTTAATGGCAAAGCTCCATGGATGCATACACATAAGACATGCTTTCTGTTGCACAGAATAAACCAAATATAAACCCTTTACAATCTGGTAATCTCTTTCAACATCATTATTAGTATATAAATAATCATTCACTAACATCCTAAAGGAATCAATAATGGATTTAATCGTTTAATGTTGTGCAATCAACGTCTCATTTTTGCATAAGTACAATTTTTCATTTAAAATGCTCTGAGTTTCCCCGCAAATACTTTATATGGACAGATCTTGAGCAAAAGAGTAAAGTGGAGCTATCAGCAACGTTTGCTGCATTGGCTTCTGCAACTAAGAAATGCTTCTGCAGCTAAGAAATGGTGTAATATAAAGAAAAAAGCGACCTTAAATTCACACAGCAATACAAGAATAATAGCCATTTCATCAAGACTAAAAGATTTGACCATAAAAAGTATTTACCAATATGGGATTTATGCACCAATATTTTTCATGTAGATGTCTGCCAATATAGATATAAACATTTATTAAATTGTAGAAATTGGGACTACCCAACTAGCATTAGAAATGTTGGTCCAATGCTAATATATGTGTTTTTTAAAGTTAAGATTTTGTCATCAAATTCTAGATAGATCCAGATTCTAGATTCTAGATTATATCCTCAGTAGTAATTTTTTTTTTCCATTACAAGGTTTATTCTTGGTCTATTATGCACATCCATATACATTCATGACACCTGATACCTTCGACTTAACTGTTATGTCTATTTTCCTCATTCTACATGAGTTTCTGTGCTAGAACATTGGACCACGTAATCATTAGCCCAGTCTACCATCTGGGTTAAGGCGTCCAGCATCAGGCAGTTGATGTTCTCATTGATTCCTGTCTCCTCATGATAGTTACTCACAGGAAAGATGCAGTTTGCTGGGACACCAAGTACATTACTGCATTCGCGCACCTGGATATGTAGACAAAGATAATTATTAATTGGTCAATCACAGAGCACCAATTGAGAATCTCTTCATAGACACCCACACAAGCACATGCGAGCTAAGGTACTCACTTTGTTCCTGATCTTCTTGCTTTTGTAGACGTTGCGCAGATTTGCCTTTGTAATTGGGCATTCACGGTCCACTCTTGTCAGCAAAACAACTTGCGGAAGACCTGACCCATAGAGAGGCAAGACGCAAGAGAAGCACATTTCCTTCATGCTGCAGGACAAATCGCATTGGTTTCTTGAATCATACTTACTTTTTTGCTTGCAAGTTATCCTATTTGAATGGTCTGCCCATGGTCACATTCACATATCTACATTGGTTATATACAGGGGTTGACATAATCGTCTTGTTCTAGTACTGCAATGAATACCTACGTGAATGAATTGGTGCTCAAAAACTTTAAAATCTTCCACCTCACCATCTATGTTATCCTCACCTCTGCTGTCAATTCCCCCAGTTCTGCCACCCACGCAAGAAGGAACATATTTTTAAGAGTTTTAAATTGTTCTTCATTTAATTTCTCGCTCCAATGCCTCAAAACAGAGTATCCCTTGCAAAGTCGCGGTTCAGAGGTCGTGGCCCCAGTTATTTGTGGATGTTTCTTAGAACCAAACTACTAATTGTTCGAGGAAACCCCTGTGAATTTGTGGAAACCACAGATATCCTCCACTTTTTTTCTTTTCTTTTTTCATGGTAATATAAAATGTAATTTACAAATTTTCTAACATAAATGTTAATGTGAATTCAGCTAAATTTCCTGTAAAACGGTATATTTTTGTAGTACTGTCGAGAGAACACAAAGAAAGCATACACGAAAATGCATCTTGGGATGGTGAAATACCGCTGTACTCAGAGGCGGGAGGTTTGAAAATAGCCAATCCGAGAGCGTTATTCATTTCTCCTTGCTGCTGATTGGCTGCTGCCCTGTGACGCATCTCTGGCAGACACAATTCAGCATTCCCACATCAGAACAGTTTCCCACATGCCTCTCGAGTCTACCCTTAAATATTAAGCTGAGTTTTAAATTAATTTAAAGTGTTTTGGGAGCAAATTTCGGGTTTAGACTGAAAATTGGATTTATAGGCATTTTTTTACCACATCACAAATGTGCGTTTTCTCACAATTTGCCAGTGCTCTTGCAACGTAACCCCCAAGAGTTTTATGCTCTTTTATGCTCATTCTAGCTTCATGTTTGTCAAAAAAACGTATGGCTAAAAGGTTTAGCTCACATATAGCACACACTTTTAATTTTAAAACTTAATTATTGTTTTTCTTTTTAAGGTTTTCCTTCCCTGAGTTGTGGTAATTCGAGATCCAGTATGAAGTTACTGAAACTAGGTACCCTTTTGCACCGTGAAGACTGAGAGCTGCAGCGCATTTATCCCGCGCATGCGTACTTGCATACCACTTATGTCAGTCCCTGGTTATATATTTTACCAAAGGCATTTTTGCAAAGACTATTCACTTATCCTTAACGAGCCAACTCACCCATTTTGCTTGCTTTTTCTCTGACTGCCTTCATTTTTTGGATGAAGTCTTCTTTAATCAGTGCAAGCTTGTCAGCAGGTATAATGTTCACCAGGCAGTGTATCTTGTCCCCCAGGGTGGGATTTTCACGGTAATAAAGGTTTCCTTCAGGTAGTGCATGTCCAGGTATGAACTAGAGAGGAAAAAAAGCAAGGTAAAAATCTCTATCCTTTTCTAAACATTTCAGTCCACTGTAATTTCTTGACCTGGTGACTTACCGTGTGGCCCTCTTTCACATGTCCTTTTAAAGCACTGATGATGTCTTCAGTGCATACCCCCTTACAAGTTTCTTCTTCTACACCCATGATGTCATTGAAGGCAAAAGGAAACAGATCTTTCTGCGCCAATGAGAATTTTTGATACTGAAAGAAATTGCAAAAAATATGTATTCATAATCAAACTGGTAATACTGGTACTGGCACCACAAATAAAATTAAGAAAACATGTCAAACGCATTCCAAACCCAAATAAAAACCCAAGTGAAATGATCAATATAAAACAACACCTCACACCTGTAAACCTAGATTTACATCAAGAGCTGCTAGACTGCTAATATTCTACCAGAGGTGCCCTACGCAGAAGACATGGATGACAATTTTTTGATGACAAAGTTTGTGTATTTATGTTTTTAACATTAACATGTAACTGTTAGCCTAGGTTTTCAGTGAAGAGGTAGATCTTAAATCTCCATTTGAAGATACTGAGGGTCTCAGCAATTGTGATGGCCTCTTAGGTGCTAAAACCGAGAAGAGACTGCATGCATGTCTTCAGTCTTTGAGAAGAGGTGGGTCTGGTCTGTCTCTTCTCTGATCAGATGATCAGAAGTTCACTTTTCTTTGAACATAAAATGTTGTTTAGGATTTGTAATTAACTTTAGTTAATAATCATGGGAACCTGATTGCACCTTGTTCCTGAGTACGAGCCCCTAGTGCGCAGGGAGCCACCAGTCACTCGCACAGTACAGAGATGGTCAGAGGAGAGCGAGGAGGCTCTAAAAGACTGTTTTGAGTCTACTGTGTGGGGGGTGCTCTGTGATGACCATGGGGAGGACATAGACAGCCTTGCCACCCGTGTTACGGACTACATCAACTTCTGTGTGGAGAACACTGTACACACCAGGACTGTGCGGTGCTTCTCCAATAACAAACCTTGGATTACACCAGAAATAAAAGCCGTCCTCAAGCAGAAGAGGAGGGCCTTCAGATCAGGAGACAAAGAGGGGCTGAAAAGGGTGCAAAGAGAGCTGAAATGACTGATCAGGGACAGGAAAAGACAGCTACAGGCAGAAGATGGAAAACCAGCTTCAGCAGAACAATGCTGGCGAAGTCTGGAGAGGCCTTAGAACCATCTCAGGCCACACAGAACAGAGCTCTCTGCCGGTGGGGGGTGTGAGGTGGGCCAATGAACTGAATCACTTCTTTAACAGGTTTGATTCATCCAGGGTGCAGTCTGGAGCATCGGCTGCAGACACCCCCACCCCCACTGCTGCTGTTCCACCTCTTACACCTCAGACACTTCACACCTACTCCACACACCCTGCTCACTGATCCTCACCCCAACTACAGCGTCCAGTACACATCCAGCTCACAGCTCCAGCATGTCTCTCTCAACCATCCAGATTAGGAGGGAACTGAGGAGGATCAAGGGTTGTCAGGTCCTGCGCAGATCAACTGAGTGGGGTGATGGAGCTCATCTTCAACCTGAGCCTGAGGCTGGGGAGAGTCCCATAGCTCTGGAAAACCTCTTGTGTGGTACCAGTGCCAAAGACTCCATGACCAAAGGACCTCAACAGCTACAGGCCAGTGGCTCTGACATGCCACCTGATGAAGACTCAGGAGCGGCTGGTCCTGGCTCAGCTTCGGCCCCTGGTGAGCTCATCACTGGACCCACTTCAGTTTGCCTACCAGCCTG
>JBBIGA010076518.1:0-11815 GCA_037576975.1 Alestes dentex
TGAAACTTCACAGATAGATAGGGCTCGGTAATACATTTCCAACGACCCCTCAAAAACCGTTATTAGCTGAAAACCTTTCACCTTGAACAAAAGTAATGGGACACCGGGGTGAGGTGAACGGTTTTTGGCTTATAACTCCGGATTATGGCAAACTAGGAGTCGTTGGAAAGAGCGCGAGATACAAATAAATAATTCCATGAAATGAATATTGTTTACGAGTTTATGACTCACGAGTCACAACAGCCAAGTCCGAGTTAAGTCTCAAGTCATTGAGTGTAAGTCTAAAGTCAAGTCACAAGTCTCTGTGTGACTTAAGTGCGACTCGAGTCCGAGTCTCAGACTCGAGTCCCCATCTCTGACTGAGGCAAATAGAAATTTGCTCAGATTTAACTCACAAAAGGCTGCTAGACCAGACAACATTCCTGGTGCTGTGCTCAGAGGATGTGCAGACTAGCTGGCAGATGTTCTCACAGACAGAATTCTTTAGCATTTGATGGGAAAGCGAAGACTGCTGGGCCTGATAAACCTCCACTGCAAACATATCCTGGATTTTGGGACTGGAAGACCTCAGTCAGACATGATTTGGAGTAACACTGCAGTACCATGCTGAGCATTGGGGCCTCCCAGGGCTGTGTGCTCAGGCCTTTGCTGTTTGCGCTGCTGGGCAACAACTGTGCAACAATGCACAGCTACTCCGCATGATCAGTTTCTCTGATGACATGTTTGAGGTGGCTTTCATCAGAAGGAATGACAAGGCAGCATACAGAGAGGAGGTATAATGGCTTACTGACTGGTGCAAAACCTCTCAATGTCTCTTAATGTTGAGAAAAGAGTGTAAAAGAATGTAATGTAAAAGAGACCTCTGTGAGGGCCATCCAGAGGACTTAGTATTCACATTGTGGAAAACCTCACATGGACCCCTGTGAACACCAGGCCCATTGCTAAGAAAGCCCAGCAGCATCTCTTCTTCATTTGAAAACTGAGGAGAGCTCACACCACCCCCCTCCTCATCATGTACTGCAGAGGGACTATAGAGAGCACTCTGTGTGACTGCTTAATGGCCTGGGTTGAGAATTGCTTCGTCTAGGACTGCAAGACCCTACAATGGATATTAAGAACAATTAAAAAAACACTCAGGGCCTTTCTCCGGAGGTGTTTAGCTGGATTGAGGTCATGGCTCTGTTCCGCCATACCAGACTCCCCATGCCTTTATTGAACTCACTTTGTGCATAGGGGCACAGTCATGCTGGAACAGAGTTGCTACAGAGTTTGAAGCATATATTTGTGAAATTTTTATTTATGCCATTGCATTAGCAGAGTGCAATGGGTGTGACGTGAACGCCTGTACTCAATAATTACACATACTTCCGGCCATGTAGTGAAGGTGCAATTACAGACTGTAGCCCTAATGGTTCTCTGCATATTTGGAAAAACAATATCTAATCATTCATATCTTCAATATCTGGGCACAACATAGTGTAGCAAAACTTCAGAAACAAATGCTGTAAAACTGTGAATGTGTTTGTTCATGTTTTAAACTGTATTTGAATCATCTAAACTCAGATTTCTATGCAAGATAGATTTGTATTTGCATGCGATGTGTCCCTTTTATTAATCTCAAAGAAATTCTCAGCATTCCGAAGCTCTGCACTTATAAAGCTAAACACCCTTAAGTGGCCCCTTATGGTCACGCATGAACACACCACACCACAGCACACAGTGTGAACAATGTGAAATTCTTTCTCTGCATTTAACCCTTTCCCCAAATGAAGCAGTGGGCTGCCACCAACAAGGGGCGCCCATTGGGCAATGTGTGGGGATGGTACCTTGCTCAAGGGAACCTCAGTGATGACAGATGCAGTCTTGGGATTTGAACCCACAACCTTCTGATTGCAGGGGCAATGCATTCAACCAGACTAAAATCTGATTACTATGTGACAAATAATTTGCAAATCAGTTCGTATACGATGACCAATTGCCTGAGCTGCTCATTGTTTTTCTATTTTCTAAATAAAAACGCAATTATACACAACATAGTCAGTATTTACAAGAAGAGGTTGTTAAGAATAGTTATCCTCCAGTGTCACTGTCATCATGAAGCACAGTGAGCACAGTGTATTATACTGAGACCAAGGTGGGTTCAGAATTCAAATTTAACTACAGAGGGAAAAACTCATGTCTGGGGAGATGAAAAACTGAAAAAGCAGCAAAGCTGTATTCAGGACCAAAGGGCGGTTTCTTCCATTATCAGAACAGAAAGGGGAGGTGCTGTGACAGTAGTGGGAAGGGTTCTGGTTGTTGAATTTGCCGTGGGGAGATGGATGCACTTAAACTGCTGTTATAGAAATGGTTTTTCATATCACCTCCTGTTTGAGTGATTAGATTTATATGTTATAAATGCCTCTTGGGTGCGTTTACACCTACATTTTTGTGGCTCGGCCTTATACAAATACAGTCCTGATACTTGACATACAATAACGTGGATGCAGGGTCTTGCTACACGCCATTTCTATAAAGACTGTAATGTCTATGAAGACTGGCAATTTTATCATCAACAGCACAGACCAAAAACCATGTGAATAACTTTTTCATACATTTGGAGAAAAAAAATACAAACGTTCAGGAAAGCCTGAGTTGTTTTATTAAATAGCAATAGTTATTTGATGGGGTTTAAGTGCAAAATTCAAAACAAAATCGCTTCACAGTACAAATGAGAAAGATGCTAGACACACATCAACCTTGTAGTACAAATTGTTCAACACATTTGGCAATTCTTTTTATTCATACACGTCCTACATATTCTTAAACCAATTCATTTTTCTACACCACAGGGTCAGGTGCAACAGGGATCTTTTCAAACTGAACACAGTAGTGGCCCTACAGAACATCTGCCAAATATGCCCGAGTCACACTGCAGAAACAGATTACAACACAACACATGATCCAGAAGCTTGCCTTCAGGGGAATGTGATTCAATAGTAATTCATTCAGAAAAATATTTACCCCGCAACTTCTTTTTTTTTTTCCTTTATGACTGAAAGACTTGCCATTGGACATCATAACATGTTTTACGAGTGGGGGTTGGGGAACATATTTTTATCCACATGGTCAGAATAGCTGATGTGGTCTGAGCTACTTTAACCCAGCGCCTACGTCCTACAGTGCTTAAGACTGACATGACATAGAGTTTAAACTAATTTCACACTGTTTCTCCCTTATAGCGCCAGATTCTATCGCAACACAAAACATTGGGGGGGGCCTGGGTGTTCATAAGATCTATTATAAGACTAACGATATTTCTGTCAACATACTTCACTCATTTGACTGGATCTTATTCCCAGTTCGGTCAAACTGGGACACCTACAACCTACAGTCCTACCAGACTCTGGAGGTGCGGAAACCTCCAGTGCATATAACACTCATCATCATATAACAGCCACATAAAGAGCTGAAACTACATCAAATTGCAGAAGTCCAGAATTTGGGCAGCTAGGCATCTTCGGCATTATCCTACCACGGCACGGACAGGGATGAAATCAAAACATCTCCTCATTCATGTGACGTTAGGAAGAGAAATGAGTAAAAACTGAGCAGAACTGAACATAAGCTGGAGGACGCAACAGAATCAGCAGTGTTGCTCTCACTCACCATGCAGGATTGAAGTGGATGCACATGAAAACTGCATGATTCAACACTGGTGATTTTACCATGCATATTAACAATCACACCTCTTAGAAACGCTTGCTTGGTTTCACATGTATAAAGACGCTGTTATGTGTATAAAGATAGAGTGCCAGAGTTTCACAAAAGATGTTTAAGACAATTCTTCTTATTTACAGGAGAACATGGCTTATAGACTTTTCAGTACATAAAATAACTTTAAAGTGTTCTGTTTTGTTTTGTTCAAGGGCAGATCGTCATGCACTGTCCAGCACCTGATTCCCAGCTAAGTTCAATCCGCAGTTAAAGGGGTATTTTACCAAACCTCTCTAGTTCCTTGGTCATCAGTTCACCTAGCCATGCTCTGCCAACAAATGTGTTGCTGTACAGTTACTCACTCACAGCTTCTGTTTTTGTCAAAACCTGTAAATTAAGTCCATTGCTAATTTCAAAATCATGTCTACTTTGTGTGTGTATGAACAGTCACACTGATAGGACAGATGTAACTTGACCTATGACTTTGTGTCGATAGCTATTTTCTTTAGAATTATTGCTTCAAAAAAGAATTCCCTTTGGCCCGGTTTACACTTGGTTTTAAAAAGTGTGAAAAGTGCTAAATACAAGTTTGAACAACTACCAAGACCCATTGCAATTCTTTCACTCAAACCACAAGTGGTCTGGGATGCATATGATCACATTTCTTTTGCAGGGATTTTTGCATTGTTGGTGTATGATTAAAATCTAGCAAAAGTGACACAGGCAACATAATCTGTACGTCTGACTGAAGAGGTGAGATAGATATGGGGGTAAATGTCTCTCAGCCGTCCACTTGTGATCCAGTTCCCTAACATTATCCCTCTACTTAGTCAGCTAATGTCAGTTCACTTTCATGAGACAAAATCTGAAGCCTTTCTTGACGCTACACACTAGTCTGCATATGTGGAGACATTTCTGAGAGCGTTTGGGCACAGAGCAGTGCAATATTTCATTTATATCGATCAATATAACTTAAGCTATTTAGCAAGAAAGCTATTTAGCCAAATCCAGCTTTAGAGTGGGGGCAGTTCCAGGTTCACAAGAAGATAGAAGAGTTTAAAAACTGAAAACGATCTTTGTTGTGTAATTGAGTTTTTTTAGGGGTAATCTTATCCATCTGATAGACAGCCTAAGCAGCCTTCACCAGCATTTTCACCAGATTTAGTGATAGCATTGCTAGCTTGCTGTTAGCATAGCAGATGTTACTGTTGGGAATTTCTGCTAATCCAATCCATCACCTTGATTACTCGACAACACAAACTACATGTAATCTATCAAAACAGCATGGCATTTCTCACACACAGACAAATAACTGAACTTATTAACACATTTATCAACACTATGCTTTTTAATAAACACTGTAGTTGCATGCTACTGTTTCTTATTACACTGAATAGGGATGTTTACCTGTTTACCAGTGTTATGCAAAGCTTACCCAGCTTCACAACAGCAGCTATAAAAACACATTTATGGCTGGAGCATGGATAGATCAATGATCAACCACAATTGACAGAAACTTCTTCCCAAAAGATCCCACTAGACACAGCAGAGGGGCAGTGAACCTACACTGCACTGCACTGGACACACTCATCACTGACCACTAGGGCGACTCATGGAACTTCTCAATGGTTTCAAAGAAGCTGTGTCGCCTGAGTCTGATCCACCATGGCCAACAAACGGCTTTAGGAAAGAGACGACATCAGAGCTTCTATGTTGTTTGAACTTTTTTTCTCTCTGTGTTTGGGATCTGCAGTACAGAAATATATAAGGTTTTTAAACATCTGCCAATGTTTATATTAACCCATTAGTGTCCACACCTGAAAATGTATTGGTTCATACATTCTCTGTGGTAGCCTGAGCAAAACTCTGAAGGAATGTTTGGAGCCGGTCAAACTATATGGATAAAAAACCTAGCCTTTTGGCTATGCGATTATTAATTTTGACAACAGAAAATCCAATTTTTACTTGGAAAAAAAAGTATAAAAACTATATTGATCTAAGGTGTGCATGTACAAAATACCAACCAGACCAAGTTCTATGGCATTTTCCTCATCATATTAAATTGCTGGACATGAATAGGTTAACTGTGAACACTGAACATTTTCATACTGTTTTCAAAGCTTGTATGGGCACTTTTCAAACTATTAGCAGGGCACGCTGGAATACAGCACTGTTAACAGTGAGGAAAAGATCTAAACCAAGCTGGGAGCTCCGCTATGTTTTCTGCTTTTTAGCTTGCGACTGTGCAGTGCGGGGCAGAAATGTTCGGATTCACAGATACAAACACGCAGATACTGAATGCATCATCAGTCAGGCCGAGGGTCAGAGTCCAGTCTTGAGTCCAGACCCCAGCTCAGTCTCTTATTCAGCTCAGCGTTTATTTTTCTATTTGTGTCATTTCTAGCAGCGGTCATCCTCATCCGTGTCACTCAGCAGCTCGCAGCCCGACGTGCCCCCTGTCGCCTGCGCCAGGCGCTTCCGGAAATGCCCGTTGGGCACCTGCCAGGTGTGTCGCAGCTGAGGGGCGGAGCTTATGGCATTGCTGCGCCCCAGGCTGGTTGCTATGGCAACCTCAAAGGTCAGCGTCTCCTCGGGGCAGGTGGAGTCCGGGCTGTTGAAGTCCTCGTGCAGGGGCAGGTACGGCTCTGAGATGTAGCGCTGCGGGGAGGCGTGACTTAAAGCCCCCGACCCCACCCTGTGGGACAGTGGCTCCTCTACCCATCGAGGCTCCCCCGCTTCTCCTACAGGCTGCGTCCGTGATTGCCCATCCTCTGTGGCCAGATGAGAGCGGCACACTAATGGCGAATAGGAAATGTGTGGACGCGGCCGAGAGGGCGTCTGAGGGAGCTGACGTCGCCCCCTGGGAGTTCCATTGTCTGAATGCAATGGACTAGCTGAGGATTCAGCCTGAAAATCAGAAAAGGAGCACTGAGATTCAGCCGGAGGATGAAAACTGTAACAGTTTTGTTTCATGCCTACTACATGAAATTAGTATGAATATGAGGCCTGATGACTGAGACATTATTATATGACAGTTTTAAAAAGGCCCAAAATGCATTTGTTCAATCTACTTGCCATATTTTGCAGTAATAGTACCCAAAGAACCCAGTACCCAGTGGTCATTTGTATAGTAAATAAAGTTTCTATATTTGTGTTTTAGACATTGTGAACTCTGGTTTCCATCATCATCACTGTAAATAAAAATCAGTGAATCATCTCACATGAATGACTTTACATCTCAACCACTGAGGTGAGTGTGTTTATTTGTGTGTGTGTGTATGTGTGAGAGAGAGAGAAAGACAGAGAGAGCATGGTCACCTGTGTGTGTGATGTATGTGATCTCCCTTGGCTGGGGGAGCGTGTGTGTGTGTCTCGTGTTTGGCTCCTGTCCTCTGAGTTACAGCGAGACGGATCTGGAGACAGCAGCCGCTTCCTCTCCTTCGATCGCCCTCTCTCTCTCCTCACTGGCTCTTTCAGGTTAGACCTGACACCTACACACGCACGTAATCTCAGTACATAATAGTTCAAATGCAACTGTTATATGTAAACAACTGACATCATTAGGAATACTAATATTCTACACTATTGGTCACAGACATCTCAAGATATGGCAACTCCCAATTAAGAATCTATGTAAAATATGAATGATAGTGTAAATCAACATTTTTAAATTACCTGATTATGTCCGTAGTGCACAGAAAGAAATGATGATTGCAGAGATTAAACATCAATGCTGACTGTGTTACTGTTCTTCTTACCTGACTAAAACTACTGCAGTTTCAGTAGCAACGGGTTTTTAAAACCACAAGTGTTCCTCTGGTGTTATGAAGACGTGTTTACAAATACACTGGCTAGCGGTCATGAACATGGTCGCCCAGTTTACCACAGTGTTTCTTTCCGAAACATAAAAGGCTGCTCTTGCAGTTCAGGATGAAAATGTGCTCCACTTTACTCCACTTACTAGCTCTGACAGAAACTTCAGTCACTGCAAAGAACTCTGGCTCCACTCTCTAGGATGGATCGGCAGAAATAGTGACAGGTTTCTTTTTTATCTTAAGAATAGATCTTCTCTCTGCTCACACTTTTACATCTAAAAGTCTCTTCATTTGAAATTAACTGTAATGTTGACCCCTCTTCCCCTCCTAAACTCCTAAGGAACTTCTCAGAGGAGCTGAGCGTTCTGTTAAGGATCTTTCCAATTGATTGGGACCCTTCTTGTTCTCCTTCTTGCATTAAATAAGCTTCAATCAACCAATCATTAGTTAACATCATGGGACCCTGGCATATGTTAATGCTTCTCTGTCCAATCCATCCAATTTTATTCCAGCTTTTTCTTTTCTCACTACAGACCAATGAGGACGCAAGTAACCCACACATCTGTACACCTATATACCTAAAAATCTGGGTATCTACCTACCCACACATATGCAGACCTGTACATCTATATACAAAAACATGCACTTCTTTATGCCTGCACACCTGCACATCTGTATTCCAGTACACCTGAGCATTTGTATATATGCCCGTCTGCAGATATGACACATTTGATCAAGAGAAGACATTCATAACATGACAAACACTGTAAAGGATTTATGTCTATAACACCATATAAGTCCAGAAATAGGCCGTTTAAATAAAGAGTTACTTACATTGTTACAGGACACACACAGTTTTATAAAGCAGGGTTTTTGAAGGCTGACCTCTAAAACTCCTTTGTTTAGGTCTCTCTAGTCGGTCAGGACTGACCCTCTCCAAGGAAAATTCTTCCTGCCAAACACCGTTCACACACTGATCACCAATGGTGGAAAATGAACGCTTCATAAGCTTGCTCTCTGAGCTTGCCTACAAAACATACACACACACACACAGACAAGGAACACAGTGTAAATATGGATAGAAAACCAATTCACAGCTCCATCCAATGAATGAACACAAAACAAACCCACACAAATATATGAGCTGAGAACAGAACACACAGGTTTGATGATCTAGTAGTCCCTGGAACTAAAAAAACACTTCCCTCTCCCAGCTATCAGCGCTGGATTACCTGGTCTAGTGGCTTCTGTTTTTTCTCCTCAGCTCAGACCGCCAGCTTTGGTATGCCAAGTGGTTGGGGTGTTCCATGTGGTTGATTGGGTGCTGCTAGCTAGCTGCTATGGCACCCCGAGTAAGTTTTTACTAACCAGATACTATGAATGATTTGGTGGTTCCTAGTGTGTTGGTAACTAGTTGATGGTATCCCAGGCTAGGGTCTTGCTAACCGCTTGCTATAGCATATGAGATGGTTGCTAGGGTGTTGCTACAAAGTTGCTATCGTATCTCTATGCTGTTCTAGGCGTCACAAGTGGATGCTAAGGTGTTGGTAACCAGTTGCTTTCGTATCGCTGGTGGCTGCTAGGGCATTGCCTAGCTGTTGCTATGGTGTTCCAGACAGTAGTTGCTTGGAGGTTGCTTTGGTACCCCAAATGGTTGTTAGGATCATGCTTGTGTGGCTGATGTGTGCCTAAGGTGATATAAATTCAGTGCACAGACTTTTGCCTGCCATTCTTAAGGTGGAAAAACTGGAAAAAAAAAAACCTATGTGGAAACATTATGTTTCGAAAAAAAAAAAATCAAGCACACAATCCTTGGTCAGGGCAAACATTCCAGAGTTGGTTCGGCGTAAAATCTTGAAAACTGCAGGAAGGGTTAGCGACAAAAACCCAGCAGAAAGAGAAGAATAGCCGACACAGGGCTAGGCTAATACAGACTAATCGGGGCCGCAGTACCTGTGGCTCTACAGCCAGCCGAGGCATGGAGGAGGCTCGGATAGACACAGCCCTCTCCGGCACCTGCAGCATGGAGCTAAAGTCTCTGTGCTCTGGCACCTATTCAGTAAAAGAGAAAGAGGGCATGGAGGGAGACAAGTCTGAACCAGAAAAAATATTGAACAGATATTTTCAACTGCCTGGACAGCTGTAACCTTTATGACTGCTATACTATTTCTGGACACGCATTCTGTCAAGGTTAGGAGGCAAATAAAAGATAGGGAAAGGAAAGCAGTTTTACCACAGCACAGGCTGAGAAAGAAAGCAGAGGTGCAGCACCATGAGCACAGAAGGCAAAATCTTGGGATAAAAAAAGATTTTGGCATAAAGAAAAACCTCATGCAAAAGTATCCAAATGAGCCAAACAAACCGAGATAAAAACGAGAGAAAAAAAAAAAAAACACAACTGGGCTTTGGCTCTCAGGCATCCGTCTCCTCACATAAACTTCTCAAACAGATAAGAGCATTGTGTTAGCAAGGAATTAAAAAAAAAAACATTTAATGTTACCCTAATATTGTGGACACCGTGTTATCATTTCTCAAAATTCTTTTATCCGCAAACTCGTGACATCACACAGATTTAACAGCTATGACCATTCTAATACCTGTGAAATCACCATGCTTTTGTGGATTCCAGTATCTCCTGGTTTTCACCTGTTTTATTCTGGGTTCAAAGCATGTACTCTAACTTGGTAGCCTACTGCTTGGTAGCCACACTGGATCCACTTAATATACTTTATATGCTTAAACCCTGGAAGCTACTGACTCCCCACGTTGGTCATGTTACCACTTTGAAAATAAAGCCCTTTAAATATCCCGTGATGCCCATATAATGTCATTACCTGAGGTTGGATCAAAACGGAGATGCCACTGACAGGATTCTCTTTTGTGTTCTAAACTACATCTAGAAGCAGCATTAGCACAAGAACTGTGTATCTTGAAATGCCAAGTGTTGCCTGGAGTAGTGTAAAGGCACTGTGCTAAAGGGCTTTGGAGTAGGGGAAACATGTTCCCAAGATTTATGAATCATATTTCACTATCTGGCAGTCTGATGGATGAATCTGGGTTTGATGGATGCCAGGAGAATGCTACCTAACTGCAACCAGCAGTAACTTTGCTACTTAACTAGAGCCAACAGTAAAGTTTGACAAAACAAGGATAATGGTCTGGAACTATTTTTGAGTGTGTGAGCTAGGCCCCTTAGTTCCCAGGTTAATATTAACGCTACAGCATACAAAGACATTTTAGACAAATGGCCAAAGTGAGGTTCATAAAAACGTGGTTTGACAAATTTGGTGAGGAGGAACTCAAGTGGCCTACACAGAACCCTGACCTTGTGATGAACTGGAAATGGAAGAGTTCTTCACAACTTACAGAAGCTCATCATCTTTCAGTGGTAACTTAAGCAATGCATCCACTTTAAAGTGAAGGGTTTGGAGTACAGATCTAAAATGTTTCTGAACGTATTGTAATGGCCATTTAGACCTTCTAAATATTATAAAACCACGCTGTTTCGCACGACACACCACATTCTCACAAAAATGATTCTCTAACGGTGGATCTTTTGATGTCAGTGTTAAGACACAAATCAGCAGTGACTGTTATGGGGGAAAAAACAATGAAAAACAAAACTCGGTCCGAGTTCTGACAGACTTGACAGACTGATGTCTCAAGAAGAGAAGAATGTAGAAGGGAAAACAAAAAGACAAGCAGCAAGCAGTAAATCGCTTGTCTTAAATCTAAACAACATGTCTAATATTTGTGAGATTTTGAGACTGGTTTGAGAATGTAAAATGATTTAAGTCCTCTCTAGATGTTTTAGTAGCTAATTGTGTGTAAGAAAATGAGCTAATAGGCCAACTCCTGCTAATGAACCATTGGACAATTACCACTGTATTATGCAATGGCTTTGGTGAATTAAACTGTTTAGAGCAATAGAGCACCTTATAATGACAAAATACTTGAGCGCTGGGTCTGTATGGAATACAGTAAATGGAAATGGAAAGTGTTTGTTTTCATTTCTTATTCACACTCATGGTTAGTGTTTGGCTGAAGCCATTTATTGTCAAACAACTGTGTTTACTCTTTTAAAATCATAATCACAACACAAACTACCCAAATTACCCTGACCATAAGTTTACATACCCCAGTTCTTAATACCGTGTATTGCCCCCTTTAACATCAATGACAGCTTGAAGTCTTTTGTTTTAGCTGTGGATGAGACTGTGGATGAGAATCTTCTCAGACGGTAAAGCTGCCCATTCTTCTTGGCAAAAAGCTCCAGTTCCTGTAAATTCTTGGGCTGTCTTGCA
>JBBIGA010076528.1:0-11814 GCA_037576975.1 Alestes dentex
TATTTCTACTTATCTTACCATCTACCATCATACTGTTTCTACTGCTCTTTCTTTTTCTACTGTCTTTAAGGTCGGGCATCTGCACATGATGCTGTGGTATTAGTTGTGACAGTTCTCACAAACAGTAACAAAATGGCACAAAAAACATGCATCTCTAAATTGTGAGCAAAAAGAGTTTTTGGCAACAAACAGGCATAAAGTGTGAATACCTCTGTAACAACATGAAGATCATCCACCTCCACTGTATCTAAAGGCTTATGTGCCCATAATCCCTGTAATGCACCTACAATGAGTGCATAGTTTTTGTTGCTCTTTTATTTATCAGGTCTGTGTGTCATGAGTGATTTGTTTCTACTATCATTACCATAAGGCACCTGGCAAATGCTGTCTGTCCAGCAGAAACATGTTTGTGTTGTATAGTATAGGGTCACTGTTTTTTAACATCCTCTAAGCATGTTAAGCTGAAAAACTTGGGGGTCAAGACACCCAAGACATCAGCATTTTTCAGGTGGGAGGTGACATGAATGAGAGACTAGGGGTGACAATTCCTAAAGTCTAATGATTTTACTGATTCTGATCCAGGAAAATGCTACTTTCAGAATTCTATTACGTAGTTGTGATGCAATTATTGCTCAAAACAAAGAGAAATGCAGCAAGAAACAGGCAGTGCATGTCAGTGTTTGTCAGCTTCCAGAAAGATCTTCTTTCTCCATTATTGCCAAATGTGGGAATCACAATTGCATATTTTCTGGTTGTAGGGGACTGTGTATGCTCTCTCCTCGGATTTGGGGCATCTAGTGGCCTAGTGGTTGGGGGGTTGCCCCTGTGATCAGAAGGCTGTGGGTTCATATCACAGAACTGCTAGAGGCACTTTGAGCAAAGTACTGACACCACACACTGCTCCCTGGGTGATCCACTGGTGGCATATCACTGCTTCACTTGGTGAAAGGTCAAATGCGGAGAAAGAATTTCACATTGTTCACACTGTGTGCTGTACTGTGGTGTGTTCACGTGTGACTAAAAGGGGACATTTTACTTTATTATGAAAAAGAATTAATAGAATTTTGTTTAAAAAACATTTTATTCATACAATTAAAGCATTACCAAGACATTCTTTTCCAATTAAGCTTTTATTATTTTTAAAATAACCGTTTGCCTCTTTACCGCCCTACTCAATATAGCTTCCTTTGGCATGTACATAAACTGAAAATGTCTTCCAGGAGCAATAAATACACCATAAACCAGGAAAATATGGGGACATTTCAGTTTGAATGGGATGTCTTATGCTTGCTACTACATCCAAACCTTCCAGAGACTCCAAAACTCAGCAACTTGAAGTTCACTTCACACAGTCTCACTTCTTATCAATCAAAGGGCTAAACTCCCCTGTGAAGCAGGACTATTTTTCAGAGTGGCACTACTAAGACAATTAGCACATGTCAAAATGACAGCACAAGCAATTTTAGTAACAAGATTAACCATTATTTTCTTGCTGAGTGGCAAGGTAGCTTAGTGGGTTGCTACATTTTGTGCATGAAAATTGCATTTAGTCCTCAAGTCCTCTATGTATACAAGGAAATAGTCCATATTCAGACCAGCAGCATTACTCTTACATTCCTTCTTGCTTTCAGTGCAGTGAAACTTAGCTGACAAGGCACATGACGTGCCCCACCTCCCTTTGTGGGTTTTCCCCAACCAATTGTTGAATTGTTGAACCAAATCTTGAAAGTATTCCCGGGTTCAAAGATCTTGTGTGTATTTTCCGTTTGTTTCTAAGATGTAAAATAAAAGACATTTGGGCATTTTGTTCCAACTCAGACATCCTAAAATATCTCTTAGTTAAATATAAGTGAATTAAAGCATTGATCAGTGACTGAAGGTACATTTATATGGTGGAAGAGACTTGACAACTCCCTGACAATCAGTTGGAAAAGAAAGTCCCAAGTAATCTCCCCATCAGAATACATTTGTTGAAGGCAGAGCCTAGCACATTTTGTCATTCTGAATTTCATGCCTGAGTTTCCCAAATTGAACCGATCCTGTCTGCCATGTATCCAGTGGATGAAGGTTTGATAGACTAGTCATGGGGGTTATCACACTCTTGTGCTGACAGAGAGCAAGAAACATTTTGTATTTGCAAATCGATTTCTCAGCAGTAAGGAGAAGGGGGATGCAAGGCGGTAGTTTGTGGCGCTGGAATTGATTTAAGTGTGCCTCTGTACATGGAGGAAAAAGAGAATAGCTCAATAAAAGTTTGTGGTAGAAGATGAAGGATAGCCCAAAAAATAAAGTTGAAAAAAGTACAAATGTATGCTAAAGCTCCCTTTTGAATATGCATTATTACCTGAAAAACACACATGAATGTATTAATAATAATAATAATAATAATAATAATAATAATAATAATAATAATAATAATAATAATAATAATAAAAATTGAATAAAAAATCACGGACATCAGACGCAAACTCGGCAGAGTAACAAAGTATACACAGAGCAACACATAAAAAAATAACTACACATTAGGGCATTAACAGTAAAGTGGACTAGTCGACTCGTCAACTTCACAAGAGGCACAAGTCAATGTCCCCTGAGAGAAGTCATGTGTTTTTTTGTTTTTCTCTTTCTGTGCGCGTGCTTGTGTACGCAATGCAGTCTCTGCCTCTGATTGGCTTACGCTGACACGTGTTCCTTGACTTAACCAATTATTATGGTCCCTTCATAAAAAGGGTGGTAATGTTGGAGCGTGGAGGGGAATCTAAACACAAAACCACAAGAAGATGAGAGACACAGCAGCAGAGGAGACAGACACACATCACATGTGTGGAGATATTTCACTTTAGACACACAAACAGCACGGTGACCTGCACAATCTGCAAGTGGGTGTTAAAGTACAGTAACAGTACCAGTGTTCTGCATGGCATCTGACACAGCACCACTAGCTAACATGGCTAACGCTAGCACTGCAGAGAGTCGTCCAGTCCAGAGGACTTAAACTGTTCCTACTTTCTGTTGAACATTCAAGGTGTTAGCCTTTGTTTTGTTTAATTGTCATGTTGACTGTTAATGTTACAGAGAACTTTAATAAAAGTTGCTCAGTGTTGGACACCTGTGTTCCTCCACTGCGTGTGTGTGACGTCATCAAATGACTAGTCGACTCAACTTCGACTTTGTTGACAGATAAGTCGACCTATACAACATATCACATCTGGCTGCAAACTACTGACACACACAGACTATTCACATATACACAATAAGGTTGCAAACATCATACACCAACAGTTAGCACTACAACATCAACTAATAGACACACACACACACACCACATATTACAAATACATACCTAACACAGTACTGGAGAACAGAACACACTGTGACAGAACCATCCTAACAGACAGAACCATCCACCACAACAGACCTGACATCACACTGATTGACAAACAGAACAGAACCACATACATTATAGATATCGCCATACCAGACACACACAACCTACAAAAGACACACGCAGATAAAATACAAAAATACACAGACTTGGCACATGAAATACAATGCCTCTGGAGAATGGAGAAAGTGCTCATTGTCCCCATTGTCCCCATTGGTCTTGCACTGGTGTCATCCCACTTGCATTACACAAAGGACTAAACAAATTAGATTTGCAACTTAACACATACATGACATTGCAGAAAGCTACATTAATAAACACATGCCATATAGTCCAAAAATTTCTAACACACGTCCTGATGTCTTGGCCTTCACCCGACATAGAATACAGCCACGGGAATATCCCAGAATTAAAACATACAAATAATAACTACAACAACAATAATAATAATAATAATAATAATAATAATAATAATAATAATAATAATAATTGCACTGATTATGATATTACTATTATTAATAATAATAATTAATATAGTACCAAACCCAAGGACGCTTTACAGAGTTGCAAAATCATTATGTGCAATGTTTTCTTCTTATTATTATTATTCTTACTATGTGCACTAGTCTTATCATTTGCAATATCACTTATGTCAATATTACTTATCTACTATTTATCTCTATTACATGCAATAATGAACTCTATATAGAGAACTCCAAACCACTATTTGTGTTAACTAGTAAATTTCTTAGTAGTAATTTTTATATCTATTATATTTAGATCCACCTTTCTTAGCCAGCATTTTGTGTGTATATAGCATTGACTTTCATTCTTGATTTTGTTAATTCTGTTCTTGTCATTGGGTCTCTGTGCAGTTGTAATATAAGCAATTTCCTCTGAGACCAGTAAAGTTTTCTGATTCTGAAACAACAAAGACCCAAGCATACAAATAATAAACTCACAGTACAGTAACCCCCCCACTCAGCAGTGGATTTCTTCTGAGAACCAAACTAATCATTTTTCGCTGAAATCCCCTCACTAACGCGGAAACTGCAGATATCCTCAGCATTTTTTTGCTTTTGTGATGTCCAGGCCTCGTCCGCCACACACCCTCGTCCTCGTGCCAGGTTGCTAAGCACCGTGCCCAAACATGAACCCTACACGAGGACGAGGGGGCGTGGAGGACAAGGCCCAGACTTCCCAGCTTTTCGTGGCAATATATAATTTTTCATGCGTTTTAGCTAAATTATTAAGAAAAATACAATTTACTAATTTTGTAACATAAATATTAACATTATTTCAGCTACATTTTTAAATAAAAAGTAACTATAAATGTTTACTTTATAAACTGACAAGAGAACACAAAGAAAGCACATCTTGGGATGCTGAAATACCGCTGTACTTAGATGCAGGAGGTTTGAAAGTAGCCAAGCCGAGAACGCTATTTATTTCTCCTTGCTGCTGATTGGCTGCTGCCCTGTGACGCATATGTGGCAGCTGCAGACCAGAATTTCACCTGTGGCGTCTTGAGTGTTCTCATGTTTTTCATTTTGTTCTTAAAGCCCTGTATTTTTATTACAGTAAATTAAATGAATTTATTACTTTATTTACCTGCTTGTACCAAAGAAAACGACAGCACATACCAAAGAAAATGCACGTGCATGAATTACAATACAGTCTATAAAGGGGTAATATCGGTACTTACATTCTAGCACTGCAGGAGTTCAGTTTAAACTGTACAGTACGAATATGGGTTTACCTTGACATTTTCTTTAAGGGTAATGAGTTTAAAATGAAATTAAAGTGTTTTGGAAGCATATTTGGGGGCATATTTAGGTTTTACACTATTACACTAATAGCCATTTTTTAGGCATTTTTTTTTACCACATCACAATGCGTTTTTTCACTATACACGGGTGCCCTGTGAATGTAACCCCTGCAAAAAGCGGGGGAGTTACTGTATATACTACATAACAACAGGACAGGATAGACACCGAGTCATAACACAAAGAGAAAAAGTGTGACAATTGACTTCTGAGCTAGAGGAAGTATCTTTAAGGTTTCTGGGCCATGAATTCCATAATTTGGATGCAGCAACACCTACCATATAGGATAGACAGTATTTGGGTACTGTAAATAAACCAGAATTTGTTGACCTTAACATGCAGGATCTGGCGTAGTGACGTAGCAGGTCTTGTATTAATAAAAAGGAGTAAGGCCATGAGGGGGCTTTAAAAGTATACAGAAGAATTTTATATCACTGGATAGTAGTAGCGAAAATGATAGATGACAGGAGTGATATCTGAGGTATGTTTATTGTAATTGAGGAGTCTGGATCTAGCTGGGAGGCCAAACAGAACGGCATTACAGTAATCTAAGTGTGAAGTAATAAAGGCATGGATAAGCATTTTGGCATGATCCAATGAGAGAGAGATACAAAGGTGAGCTATATTTCTGAGGTGGAAGAAAGCTTCCATGCGAGTCTGTTGTTGCTCTGCCCCCTTGTTATTCTGATCACCTGTGTCTTGTTCCTGTCTCCTCCTCTATCAAGGTGTTCCGTGTCCCTCATTATACCCCTGTGTGTCAGTCTGTGTTTGTTGAATCTTTGTGTTAATACCCTGGTGTTACTTGGTTTGTTTTTGCCCTGTGTATCTCTGTTCAGCCCTGTGTCCTGTTTCTACAGTAGGCTCTCACAGTAGGCTCAATGATATCACTATTAATATCAAATCTAATAGAGAGCTGCGTGTTTTAGGGCCTATATACAAGATCTCTGTTTTACCCATATTATGTTTAAGGTAGTTAGACTGCGCCTGTGTCCTTTACATCATGGACACAGGCGGATAATGAGGAAGGCTTGCTGTGTGGCTGGTGGTTGTTCTTTAAAAATAAAGAAACCAGTGGCCTTACCAATGTGTTACATATAAAATGTTTTGAATGAAGAACAGAATTGAAAGTAGACAGAAAATACTATAAAATGTGTAGTTTATATACTGTGATTTGTTAACTTTACATCCATGACCCCTTTTGATACTATCTGACCTTAGCCTTCCTGTGCTAAACTGGGGTTGCATCTTGATTAACACCAAAAAATTAACTAAAATTTTTTTAACTTAAAAAAAAATCAGGGAACTGATTTACTGATTGAACAGACATTCAGCATCTGCTCTATGAGCATTTTAGTTTGTAGAAAACCGTGTAAACAACTAAGGATGCTTTCACATCTACCTCGTTTCGTCCACACCTTCAGGCTTGGTCCGAACCAAAATAGCAGGTGTGAACGGTACCTCAGACCATGGTCCAGACCAAAGGACCAAACAGATCCAACAGAACCACATTGTTTGTTTGTTTGCAGTGTGAAAACACTCTTTTGGATGGTTTGGAGTTTCCAAAGAAGTTAAGGCAGGTTATCAGAGAAAATGAACCGGGGGGGAGAAGTATTTTGCATTTTGTTCAAACTAGAGAGGCAAGTGAAAAGACCTACAGCACTCATCCTCAATTTTAAAACTTTTCAAAATTTAGGGAGCATTGGGGAGCATTGTGAACAGAAAATGAACACTATCAGCATTATTAGAGTGAAGTCAGCATAAACGATGTGACAATGAGACCATCAACTGAGTTGGCGTAGGCATGGTTCAGTTTTCTCCCCCCTTAAATACAATGTATTCAGTGTGACAGCACTAAATACTAAACTTTGCAGAACTGTGGCAACTGTGGACACTTCCGTGAATAAGGGTGTCAATAATTGTGGCAAACATCTAATGATCTTCGATTTAATTTTAACATGCAAAAAACAGCTGTAAATCTCAGTTCGTTAAGCAATGAAATTACAAAGTCCTTACCTGCTTAGTAAATGTCTGATATGGAGGTTATGTATTTTTAATTGTCTGTTGCAGCACAGAGGAGCCATGTCTGAACTAGGATGGTACATGGAGATGTCTTGTTCCATCTAATTGTGACATTATAAAATGCGTCAATTACACAGCTTAGATTGCAACATTTCTTAAGAGGAGACACACAAGACTATCATGAGTGTGCGTGACCAACTAAAGCAAGCCTGTCATTTTTCTGCTAAACTCACTTCTTGTGCTGGGGGATCTGCTAATGCCAGTCATGAAGTAAAAATGGGTGAATGCACTTTGAAATTCACTGAGGTTTTAATCTCATGTACCTCCCTCCAGACACATTTCATGAGCATACTCTCGTTTTCATAAACGAATACTACTGGGGATAAATTAGCTTGCTGCTAATTAGGTTGGCAGCCAGCTTTGAATGCCATGCTTAGTGAACAGTGAGCATGGATTGTTGGCATTGTGTCATTAGAGCTGGCTTCTGTGGAGTGGAATATTCTTCTGTTCTCTAGTGCTCATCCATAGTTCCACTTTGCTTTTCAGGATGCCAATTTTACTGTTTCATGAAGAAGGTCCACATTGGCTTTTCATTCAGCACTTATAGCCCCTCCCAATATTCGGAAGAGCTGATCCCGACACTTTTGCTCCGAATGAGTATCCATGTTCCTAAAATTTCTTTGTTGCACAGTTAGATGATGTGAACATCCATCCGCCTCAGAACTTGTCTAGGATGTAATTATTTTTTACCCTCTGAGAAAAAAAAGTTGAGAATCTTTTTCATTTGTCTTTTTGTGAGAGTCCCTCTCCAGAATCTAATCTTATGGCAGAATTAACATTCCCATCCCATCCTCACAGATTTTTTTCAAGTGACCCTTCATCCTCCTTGTGCCCTTTTTTTTCCAGTTTTCATTTGGCTTAGCATCAAATGGGAGGTGAGCAGTGACAAGCATGGCAATTGACCTTCACAGTCAGTCAGAAGTTTTGGCTCATGAATGATGAGGTTCCGATCCTCTAAAAGAGTTGGCGAGCCGGTGACGATCACCTTGGGTCTTGTAGGTTTATCCAGCTGAAGCAGTCTGTGCTTTGTTTGGGTTCAGGGAGGGTTTTTTTTTTTGAGGCGGTATACAACCAGACAATGAATCCAATTCATTCCTTTGAGTGGTGAAGGTCAGAAATGCTGGGGTATGGCATCCACAAGACTAAAGATAAGTGGGTTCAAGTACTTTACCCGAGAGTGCTCAATTAAACTGGTGCTTGATCTGAATTCTTACAGTTTCTAATCAGCACTGTCAAGTCTGCTTGAGGTAAGTTGCTTCTGGATCGTCACATTTCGCATCTCTGTCACACAAATTAATCTCCTCAATATTTGTTCTTTTAAAAAAGAGGAGGCAAAGAAGAGTGCAGCTTTGATTTTATTACCAGCATAACAATATAATGCCAAGTTGAAGCTCTATGGCTAAACGAAATCCATGACAATCTTATCCAGTGGTAACATCCTCCCTCTCTACCTCTCTCTACATGTCTTTTTTCTCCCTCTACCCACTCTGTTTCTCTCCTTCATTACTATCCCTCCCACCCTCTGTAACCAGCTTTCGCTACGTACTCTCCCCTCCTCCCTCCCTCTGTTTTTTCTCCACCCCCGCAGTTGTACTGCTTTCTGCATGAGATGCTCAGCTGTCACAGACATGAGCAGACCTCATCCACTGACATACATGTAAGCCCTCCACAAAGTAATGACTGCAAGATTACCTCCACCGCTCCCCCACACAGCAATCACACTGGTGTGCTAGGGCAAAAAGGGGGTGGGGGTGTGGTGTAGTTCTCTTTATCACAGAGGAAAGGGATGGGACAAGTAAACAGAGAATGAGTCATTAGTTACAGCCATCCATTCTGAGCAGTAAACACTAAAGCTAATGCTATTAAGCTTCTCAAAATGATGACTGAGGTGATAATAAAAGGCCATTATAGTTAAGGACGTGTGCCTGCCTGTCCTCATGTTTGTGTAAGAGGATGTACAACATCGATCTGGCATGATTTTTTCCATCGGAATTTTAAATGCACAATGCAAGCCCTTCTGCAAACACAGGCAAATTACTAAAGAACTTACAAAAGGCACTGACACCACTGTTAATTCACATGCATTTTTATCAAAACTATCCTCATCAGTTCATATCTGTTACTTCCACACACATATGAAACTGTTTTAGAGCATGCAAAAAAAACTCTGTAGAGCTGTGACTAAAACAGGCAAACCATGTTATCCCGTTACAGCAGGACTCTACTGTGGTCAAATAAAATGTAGCAATATTGTCTTACAACTCATGAGAGATATTGCATGCCCTGTATTATATTATTAAGTGCACAGCGGAGACTTTATTTTAAACAAAAGGCATATCAGTTATCAAAACCACAAACAAAACCACCATCACAGGTGCCTACCTAAGCCATTTTGGACTGTTAAAAGCACAAGTGTTTATACATTGATACTTATACTCATTGTCATTTTTTCTGTTACTACAGTACAGTGTACAAGTACAGTATGTTTATGTCCTTTTTCCTTTTTCTGTGGCTTAGTTGTGTTTTTATGTTCTAGATTATGATTTTACAACTTTGTTAGGCCAGGTAAGTGACTTAGGCCAGGGTTACTGTACGAACGGATCTGTGCCGTAACTCGAGGATCCCTTGTACATAAGTATATATGACCAGTCTGTAATTGTAATGGTAGGTTTTTGTAGCTGTGAGACAGAATAACAACAAAAACCCTCAAAAACCCAGTGCACAAAAGTCAGAGATTGATGTGCATTGTAATGTGTGAAATAAGTATATGATCCCTTCGCAAAAGATGACTAAGTACTTGTTGGCAAAAAAGTACTTGTTGGCAATCAGGTCAGATGTAGTTGGCCACCAGGTTTGCACACATCTCAGGAGGGATTTTGTCCCACTCCTCTTTGCAGATCCTCTCCAGGTCAGTAAGTTTTTGAGGCTGTTTGGCAACTTGAACCTTCAGCTCCCTCCACAGATTCTCTATGGGATTAAGGTCTGGAGACTGGCTAGGCCACTCCAGGACCTTAATGTGCTTCTTCTTGAGCCACTCCTTTGTTGCCTTGGCCGTGTGTTTTGGGTCATTGTCATGCTGGAATACCCATTCACAACCTATTTTCAATGCCCTGGCTGAGAGAAGGAGATGCTCACCCAAGATTTTACGGTACATGGTCCCATCCATCGTCCCTTCGATGCGGTGAAGATGTCCTGTCCTCTTAGCAGAAAAACACCCCCAAAGCATTATGTGTCCACCTCCATGTTTGACGGTGGGGATGGTGTTCTTGGGATCAAAGGCAGCATTCCTCCTCCTCTAAACACGGCGAGTTGACTCGATTTTGGTCTCATCTGACCACAACACTTTCACCCTGTTCTCCTCTGGATCATTCAGATGTTCATTGGCAAACTGCAGACGGGCTCTACATGTGCTGTCTTGAGCAGGGGGACCTTGCGGGCACTGCGAGATTTCAGTCCTTCACAGAGTAATGTGTTACCCATTGTGTTCTTGGTGACTATGGTCCCAGCTGCCCTGAGATCATTAACAAGTTCTATAGTTCTGGGCTGCTTTGTCACTGTTCTATTGATCATTGGAACTCCACTAGGTGAGATCTTGCATGGAGCCCCAGACTGAGGGAGATTGACAGTTATTTTGTGATTCTTATGTTTGCGAATTATTGCGCCAACTGTTGTCACCTTCTCACCAAGCTGCTTGGCGATAGTCTTGTAGCCCAGTCCAGCCTTGTGTAGGTCTACAATCTTGTCCTTGATATCCTTGGACAGCTCTTTGGTCTTGGCCATGGTGGCTAGTTTGGAATCTGATTAAGTGATTGCTTCTGTTGACAGGTGTATTTTATACAGGCACTGTGACAAGCTGGGATTAGGAGCACTCCCTTACAGAGGGTGCTCCTAACCTCAGGTCATTACCTGCATACAGTGAAGACACCTGGAGCCTGAAATCTTGCTGGTTGATAGGGGATCATATACTTATTTCACACATTACGTTGTACATCACTCTCTGATTTTTGATACCAGTATCGGGCCAATACTTCGTTAAAATACTCATACTCGTATTCTTACATGAATTGCCAATACCATGCACCAATACCACTGAACAATATCCTATTTCACTACATTAACTGATCACACTGGGCGGATGTGATTTGTTGTCCTACCTGATTTCAGTGTCTAGGGGGAGACAACGAGCTGGAAACTTGGCGTCAGATATTCTATCCACGAGCTATGAGATTTTTTTCAATAGAAGGAGTAAGCAATGTCAGGAAATATTTTAATAAAAGACGACGACAGGAGTAAGGCAGACTGTAAGATCTGTACTGCTGCAGTGTCGAGGTGCGGAAAGGAAATTACACCGTTTAACACTAGCAATTTGATTAAACAAAGACGCATCACAGTGCTAAGTACACAGAGTTGCTAATGCTAGTGCAAGACCGCAGCAACCAACCTAAAAGCACGTCTTTGTGTACATGAAAGCAGGAGACTGTTTTGATACTTTCTTTAAGGGTGTTTTCACATATAGTCCTCTTT
>JBBIGA010076548.1:0-11814 GCA_037576975.1 Alestes dentex
CGTTCATTAATGTAACATGACAAACTAGCGTGGGCGTAAAACTATTATTTTATTGGTGTGTTTTCACCATAACTTTGCAAACGTCTGCCTGAAGTGGCAATTTGTTTTTCTCTCCGTCCCCTTACATTTTCTCTCTCCATGTCATCCAATGGCACAGAGCCAAAAGGGGAGGAGTTAAAGATCTGATTGGGCCAGCCCGTGTCCGTAAAGAGAAAAACCCGTGGGCTGCAAATGAGTGTTTCATGGGCCAGTGATCAGAAAATAAACTCCTGTGCTGACTTTTTTGGCAAATACATTAAACAGGCACAGAGACCAAAGCAAAATGGGGTGGTGTTTAAAAAGTTGATTGGGCCGCCGATCTATAAGTCTCAAGGGCCGGTCAGACCGACCAATCAATCGATTGATCGAGATGGTCAGTGCAACCCTAACGGTGGGTAAAACTGTGCACCCCAGTTACATCAGCATGATACAAAAACACTTCCAGCACTCTATTGGTGATGTGGGACACTACAGCATGAACACCCTAGAAATGACCTGAGATCCTATAGGAATAGTCTCTAATTTATGAGGTAGTTTCACTTTTATGGAGAGACAGAATATCAACCAAAAATCAATGTTACATAAAAGTTATAAATTGATTTGCATGTCATTGAGTGAAATAAGTATTTGATACCCTACAACCCAGCCAGACTTCTGGCTCCCACAGACTGGCTGTGTGCCCTTGTTTCACACAGATTACAATCAATCTATCAATTACAGATACTCCTAACTCGTTATGTGCAGTGTTGGGAAGGTTACTTTTAAACTGTATTCCACTACAGATTACAGAATACATGCACCAAAATGTAGTTTGTAGGTTTCGTCTGCTTAAAGATAATAAAAAGCCCTGTCTTTGCTTAACCATTTCTTTATTTATTGGTTGCTAGATTACGGGGACGCTGCTCCGTCTGGCATGTTTTTTTTTGGCCTTTGTTTAAATTATGATTTACTGTAAATACTCATCCGATCAATGCATAGTATTGTTTAGTCTATATATTTTACTCTTATTTTCATGATTTTTCTCGTGGCTACCATGGCAAGAACAAAGCAGACTGCCTGCAAATCCACCGGTGGAAAGGCATCCAGGAGGCAGTTGGCCACGAGGGCGGCTCGCGAGAGCGCTCCGGCCACCGGCGGTGTGAGGAAACCTCACCATTACAGGCCCGGCACCGTGGCTCTGAGAGAGATCCACCGTTACCAAAAATCCACGGAGCTGCTGATCCGCAAGCTGCCCTTCCAGCGCCTGGTGCGCGAGATCGCTCAGGACTTCAAGACCGACCTCCGCTTCCAGAGCTCCACCATCATGGCCTTGCAGGGAGCCAGCGAGGCTTAACCTGGTGGGTCTGTGCAGCGAGGCTTACTGGGCGTGTCTGTTCGCGGATACGAACCTGTGTGCCATCCACGCCAACCATCATGCCTAAAGATATTCAGCTGGCCCGCCGTACCCGCGGAGAGTGGCTTAAACTAACTGTGCTTAAGGTCCTCAATACTTCGGCTAAGGGGATAACCTAACATATGAAACAGTAAAATACTGCCGTGTAATCCATTTATTTAAACAAAGTAACTGTATTCTAATTATCACCTATTTAAACGGTAACTGTAACGGAATACAGTTTCTCATAATTTGTATTCTAAATACGTAACGCCGGTATATATATTTCGTTACTCCCCAACGCTGGTTATGTGTATAAAGCACACCTGTCCACAGAATCAGTTTCTTCCATTCGGACCTCTCCACCACCATGGGCAAGACCAAAAAGCTGTAAAAGACATCAGGGATGAGACTGTAGACCTGCACGAGGCAGGAATGGGTTACAAGACCATCAGCAAGAAGCTTGGTGAGAAGGTAACAACTGCTGGTGCGATTATTCGGAAATGGAAGAAATATTAAAAATGACCATCAATTGCCCTCAGTCTGGAGCACCATGCAGTATCTCGCCTCATGTGGTGAGGACGATCATGAGAAAGGTGAGGGATCAGCCCAGAACTACACGGGAGGAGCTTGTTAATGATCTGAAGGCAGTTGGGACCACAGTCTCTAAGAATACCACTGGTAACACACTACATCATAATGGAAATCTTGCATTGCCCACAAGGTCCCCCTGCTCAAGAAGGCACATGTACAGCCAATCTTAAGTTTGCCAGTGAACATCTAAATGGTTCAGAGAAGGCTTGGGAGAAAGTACTGTGGTCAGATGAGACACATTAGGAAGAAGAAAAATGCTTAGTATGACCCAAAGAACACTGTCCCCAAAGTCAAACATGGAGGTGGAAACATTATGCTTGGGGATGTTTTTCTTCTAAGGGTACAGGATGACTTAACTGCATTGAGGGGCTAATTGATGGGGTCATGTAATGTAAAATCTTGGATGAGAACCTCCTTCCCCCAGCCAGAACACAGAAGATGAGTTGTGGGTCTTCCAGCATGACAATGTCCCAAAACATAATGCCAAGGTAGCAAAGGGGTGGCTTAAGAAGAACATTAAGGTCATGGACTGACCTAGCCAGTCTCCAGACCTCAATCCTACAGAAAATCTGCTTTGAAGCTTTGTGTTGCCAAGCAGCAGCCAAGAAAACTAAAGGATTTAGAGAGTTTCTGTAAAGAGGAGTGGGCCAAAATCCCTTCTGAGATGTGTGCAAACTAGGGATGTGACTTTTTGGCAAAAACACTATTTGAAAATTGAGCCCCTCCCCCGCACGTGCGCGCAAACACACGATGACAGAGGGTGAAACAGGTATTTTTCCACAAACTGTTTAATCACATGGCACTGTCGTTTAACGTAAAAATGATGTACATCGGCGCCAATTTTTAGCCTTCTGAACAGAGCACTTTTTTGCTTTTTGTTTGATTTTTGTTTTATATGTGCGTGGCTTTCTTTCCGAACCTTCCAAAATCACAGTACAGTAAACGAACATCTTCACTCAGCAACTAACCCCCCGGAACCACGCCGAGCTGGTAAAGAAAGTCCAGGCTGTTATAGTTCACGACCGATCGCCTCCCCATAGTCAGTTAGATGCCAGCCCGGTAGATCCGCTCTGACGCGGCCCTATAGGCTAAGTAGGCCTAGTCTACCGTGCCTGGAGGGAGTTTGACTGTTAGCGACACCTTTAGGCTGAATTAATGCATTACATGAAATATTGGTCTTCATTTCTGTTCTGTCCCTTAAGTGAGATATGGCTAAAACGGTATTCAAAATAACTATTCGATATTCGAACGTATATCGAATATTCGACTATTCGAAAATCATGTCTCATCCCTAGTGCAAACGTGGTGACCGACTACAAGAAACGTCACTGCTGTGCTTGCCAACAAGGGTTTCTCCACCCAGCACTAAGTCATGTTTTGCTTGGGTTTCAAATACTTATTTCACTCAGTGAAATGCAAATCAATTTATAACTTTTATGTAACATATTTTTTTGGTTGATATTCTGTCTCTCTTAATAAAAATGAAACTACCTCATAAATTAGAGACTGTTCTTTTTTTGAAGTCAGCAAACTCACAAATTCAGCAGGAGATCAAATAATCATTTCCCCCACTGTATAACAGCAACCAGTTACTAATACCCTAGCAACCACCTAACAACACCCTAACAATGTCCAGATCTAACATATCTACCCCTTAGCAACACCTTGTATATCATATCAACAACCTAAGCACAGCCTAGCACTACCTGTGCTACCTTAGCAACCATTAAAAGAACAACCAGAAATATGTCACCAGGAAGACTGTAGCAACCAGTCAGCAACACACTAACTACCACCTATACAGCGGCAACCACATCGTTGCACTCCTGCAACCACCCGAAACACCACAGCAACCACCCTAGAAACCACCAGATTTACCACAGTAAAATCATTTAAGTCCTGGGATAAATCGCTCCTCTCACATATTCTGTTGTCATCACCTGGAGACAACACAGTGGTTAGGGGAACCACTTCTCAGCGAATCAGTGCAGTGCTCGCGTGAACTTTCAGCCAATCAGAGTGAAGGGGGCAGGGTTTTCTGGAATATGGGTGGGATATGGGATTGAAAGCACATGGTGAAGTCATCAGTGTCCTGCCATAATGACTATCATCCCATTGCACTCACAGCCATTATTATAAAGTGCTTCGAGTGGCTCATCATAAGGCACATAAAATCACAGCTGTTCTCCTCACTGGACCCCATGCAGTTTGCATATCGTCCCGACCGCTGAAGGGATGTTGCCATCTACACCACCCTTCACCTGATCCTCAACCACCTGAACAAACAGACACTTATTTGAGATGGCTGTTCATAGACTTCAGTTCAACATTTAACACCATCATTCCTCAGCATCTGACTGGGAAGCTAATACTGTGAGAGAGACCTCAGTCAGTCAGGATCGGGAGCAACATCTCCAGCACCACGATGCTGAAGACAGGGGTCGCCCAGGCTGTGTGCTCAGCCCCCAGCTCTTCATGCTGATGATGCGTGACTGTTCATCAATACATAGCTCAAACCACCACCAATGCATCGCTGAAATCAAGTTCACTGAAGACATGACCACAGTGGGTTTGCGTGGGAAAAAGGTGGTGTACAGAGAGGAGGTGTAACTGCTAAACAGATGTGTGCAGGACCAACAACTTGTTTCTGAATGTGGACAAAACAAAAGAGATGGTTGTCAAAAGGACATAATGTGATAACTTTTTGCTAAAATCAATGGTTCTCCAGAGGATATCATACAAAGCATCCTTGGTGTTGACATCTCTGAGAACCTCACATGAACCTTCAACCACCTCCCCCAGTCCTCATTCTACAGAGGGACTGTAGATAGCATTCTGTGTAGCTGCATCTTGGCTTGGTATGGATATTGTTCTGGTTTGGATTGCAAGAAGATAGTGAGGACAGCTGAGAGGAACATCACTGTCTCTCTCTCCTCTGTCATGGACATTTACACCACGTTCTTCATCTGTAAAGCCACAAGCATTGTGGATGACCCCACACCCCCACATACAGCCTCCTCTCCCTCCTCCTGTCTGGCAAAATGATGCATAGCATATGGGCCTCCACTGCCAGACTGGGAAAGTTTCTGCCCTTGGGTCCTTAAACTGCTTAATCAAAACTCAAACATGAACTGTACCAACACGCACACACACAAATGCACCCCTAGCTTGAACTTCCTTCTTCTCCTAACCCAAAGCATATACATACATATACATTCTGTCTTAAATGTCCCATGACATGCTGATGTTTTTATGCTTCTATATAGGTCTTAGTGGTCCTCTAATACTGTATCTGAAGTCTCTTTCCGAAATTCAGCCTTGGTGCAGAATTACAGCCACTTCAAGCCAGTCCCACAGTGAGATTTCCCCAGGACGCGCCGTTTCTGCGTCTGTATCTTTAAATGATTAGGAGGAGGAGAGAGGCGGGGTGAGGAGGAGAGAGGCGGGGCAAGGTGGAGGGTGAGGGTGGGGCAGGTGGAGGAGGGGCCAGCTTGTGGTACCATGCGCTAATGTTTACAGTGTGTATGGCTCCTAGACTAACAGCAGCTCGGTGGTCCAAATAACAAATAAGTACAATACTCGAGTTAATGTGTGTATTCACACACCATTCACACACACACCTGATGCTATTTACCTTTACATTTGCGACAGTAGGCTGTTAGCTGCAGAGCTAATGTTACGGCCACATTCTAAAGTAAAAAGCTAGGCAACCATGTACAGCAAAGAAACAAAATTATATAGCGTTAAGTTGACTTACTTGTCCGAGGTTTGTAGCTGAGCCAAGGAGAGTTGGTACTGATCCAGACTTAATTTTCAGCCGTCCAGCTCTGTATTGCCCCAAGCTGAGGAAACAGTCTTTGGCGAAATGTTTGGCGCAGGCATACAAATTTTTAGGAAGTCATGTCGGCGCATTTCCAGAAAAAATAAAAATGAACCCACTGGTTCTTCAGAGGCTTGCGTGAAGGAACTAAAAAAATACATTTGTGCTAATTTTTACATCTAAGCACCGAGAGACTGCCATGGTTCGCTCATTTGCAAGCCATGACAGTCGGTGGAGCTAATTTTTTTAGAGGGGTGTGAAATTCTCTGGGCGGACAAAGAATGAGAAAGGGGCGGTAACCTTTCCTCCTATGATGTCATACGGGGCCAAATTCCAGATCGGGCCATCTGAGCTGTCGCTCTCTGAACGGCGGAGCAGGGTGATCAAGGCGCTCTTTACACCTATCACCATTTCTAGCCACTGCAGGACCACAGGCAGGCTAGGGGAACTCATATTAATGTTAAAAAATCTCACAAAGTGAAAGTTTCATGTCATGGGACCTTTAAACAACATACACTTTAAATCCCCGTTTTAATACCCCTCTATTTGTTATGTACTGCACATTTTCCATAGGAGGGGGAGAGGGCACCACACCCGCACACAATCAAAAGCACGAGAAAGATTCTTGATGAAGAGCAGAATGGACTGAATCTCTGCTGCACTCCTGTTCTTGCTTGCAGAGCTGGAGATTTTCTTTCTGACATTTTTATTACAGATAAACAGAAAGTGCAGTTTATGTCAAGATATTATGAGCAATTATTTCTAATGAGCAGGTATTTTATTACGCGTGCATTTAATTTATTGCGTATGTGTATAAATATATGTTTATTACCAAAGAATTATTACCAAGGAATGTAATAATTTCCCAATATTGTAGTATCACAAATACTGAACGTATTTTGTACTTTGTATTATATTGTCAGACATTTTGTTCCATTTTTACAGTGTGTTAACCAATAATGCAATAACTGTTGATAATGTTAATCTATTGCGGCTCGTATTCTCAGGCTGAAAAAACATTATTATTGTCATCATATATACAAACAGAAATTTCCAAATGAATGATGTTGTATTTTTGCCTGATAATGTAATGCTCTGTATTATATATAGTCATCCCTGACCCTCCAGATAGAACCCTGGTCAGTATTGCATATTAGACCATAATCAAAAACATCATAACAGAAATTGGCTACATTTGGATGAAAATGTGACAAAAGAAAAGTTTAAACTTTTGTCTGCTGTTGAAGTGAGCTGCTGAAGTCAGCCTGGAGTTTCCAGCCTGCACAAAAAAAATCACGAGGACCATTAGTTGTTTACTTTGCACCTCTTAGGTCCTCAAAAACACTAAATGAACCATCAGCCCCAGTTAAAGACAGATAGCGCAGAGTGAGCCCTGCAGCAGATATCCCAACTGCTTAAGCTACAAAGCCAATTACAGCAACATAATAATCTTACACAGTTATGCTTTCCAATGTCACTTCCTGTATTTTATTGTAACTAATAGACATTTTCCCAATGAGGATTACATTTTTAATGTGCCAAAGCTTTATTTAGCAATATCTGTAGCACTTTTTTTTTTGCAGGGCCAATTTCTTTATACAGTTTGTCTTAACCACTGCTCCACCTTGGTTCAAAAAATACACACATATACTTTTCGAATGAGTTACTCTATCATGTTAGTGATGCCAAGATTGTTGGAAAAATGATTTTATTCTAATAAAAAGCAGTAACTGATCCATCAGCCACTAAGTTCAGCTTCAGCCAACTTGGAAACACACAGAACAAGCTTTGCTGATCAGTCCTAACAAAACATTATTGCAGATTTTAAATCAGCCTACTGGTCCAGAGCACCACCCTCAATCACCTCATACTACAACATTCTGACCCTCGTATCATGTCACATCATTACTGTCTGCCTGTAGATGCTTTACTAAGCAAGACTAACTTTTATTCCTATAAAACTTGATTACAGACTATACCGTGATCATACTCAGATATCATATACAATTAGACCCAAACATTTTTACAAAACATGTGCATGTTATGTAAGACACCAAGTTAAATTCTTACTACTACATACATACTACATAATTTACTGCTCTGCTTAACCACAAAGATCAAACTCACTGTACAAGCACCAGAAGAAGAAAAGGGTCTCTGTGGACCTAGTTCCATGCCAGCAAGATTTATGGTTTGGTCTACACAAATCATCTTAGAGGAAAAATACAAAAAGAAATCAAAAGCATTACTGTGTACATGATTTCACATGCTTATTTTACATGCCTGAAAGGTAACCTTGCTCTTAATGAATTCAAAAAGCAGTGATATAGTTTCTCTCCAATGTGAATGCACTAGGGTTTTTTTTTTTAATCTGAAAAGTAAAACTTTTCCCACACTCTGAGCACGGATAGTTACTGCCCTGTGTGTATATGCTGGTGTGCTTGGAGAGACATCAAGCGAGTAAAACTCTTCCCACACTCTGAGCAATGATAGGGTTTCACTCCTGTGTGAATGCGCTGATGTGCTTTGAGGGTATTGCTTGCTCTAAAACTCTTCCCACACACAGAGCAGTGATACGGTTTATCTCCGGTGTGAATACGTTGATGCGTTTGCAGATGACTCCGTTGAATAAAACCCTTCCCACACTCTGAGCAGTGATACGGCTTCTCTCCTGTGTGGATGCGCTGATGTGTTAGGAGATGACCCTGTAGAGTAAAACTCTTCCCACACTCAGAGCAGTAATAAGCTTTCACTCCTGTGTGAATGCGCTGATGTGCTTTGAGGGTACTGCCCGCTCGAAAACTCTTCCCACACTCTGAGCATTTACACGGTTTCTCTCCTGTGTGAATGCGCTGATGTGTCTGTAGATTTGTCTGTTGACTGAAACTCTTCCCACACTCTGAGCAGCGATACATTTTCTCTCCTGTGTGAATGCGCCGGTGTACTTGGAGACTTCTTTGGACAGTAAAACTCTTCCCACACTCTGAGCAGTGATACGGTTTCTCTCCCGTGTGAACACGCTGGTGTCTTTGGACGTTATCCTGTCTGGTAAAACTCTTTCCACACTCTTTGCAAATATATGATTTCTCTCCTGTGTGAAGATGCTGGTCTTGTTGCAGAGTACCCAACTGACCAGAACTCTTTCCACATTCTGACTCATTTCCTGTCTTGTTTTGTGTTTGTCTGTGAGATGTGCTGGCATGAAGAGGAGCACAGTATGTTTTCAGAGTTCTGGACCTTTTGGAAACCATATTTTCACACACAATCTCTCCTAAAACTAACGATGTGGTGTATTCCTTATGGAGTTTTTTTGAGGTGAAAAGCCAGAAACTTGGATGAGGAGAAGACTTGAAACAGGATGTTATTCCTTTCTGAAGAAAAAAACAAAATTCAATGTCAAAGACAAAGTTGAGTTAACAAGTCATTTTGTAAACTAGGATACTTCTTGACAGGTGGGGTAATTGTCCAGAGATTACATTGACTGCACTTTGTGTATATACATGTAGTGTGCCTACATCATCAAGAGGCACTTCCTGAATTACTTAAAAGATATTAAAAGCCCTGGGGAGTCCAAGGACACTGAGCATCAGGCATTCCCAATGGAGACAAAAGTAAGGCTCCTGTTCCAATATCCTACAACTAAAGTGAAGTGTCCCCTAATGGGAATGCGTGAACATACCACAGCAAACTTTGTGAAGAATGTAAAATTCTTTCTCTGCATTTAACCTATTCACCAAATGAAGCAGGGGGCTGCCACCACTACGAGGGCAGTTGGGGAGCAGTGTATGGTAATGGTACCTAGCTCAAGGGTTCCTCAGTGGTGCCACTAGCAACCCTGGGATCCAAACCCACTGCCTTCTGATCTCAGGGGCAATTTCCAAACCACTAGGCCACCAGCTGCCCAAATCAAAGGAGAGCAGGAAACTAGCCCCCCACTACCAAAAATTATGCAGTCGAGATTCCCACATCTGGGAGTGCAATGCCTGAGCTTCACCCTGGGTGAACCACTTTCCTGATCTTGATGTCTCGCCTGACAGATAAGAAACCTGGCTTAATCCAGGAGTCCCTGATGCAGCTATTCAGTTAGCAGGTCAACCCTCACCCACTACAGAAGTAAGGACTCTGATAAAGGCCAAAAAGGTGGCCAGTGAATTTTTAGAACTGGGGTGACAGCTGAAAAGATACTACTGTCATGGACATCAATACCACTCGGTGCATCCGCAAGGCCACCAGAATTGTAGATGACTTCACAGACCTTTTCTAAGAACCTCTTGGGGTAGCTGGTGGCCTAATGGTTAGGGTGTTGCCCCTGCAATCAGAAGGTTGTGAATCCCAGGACTGCTAGTAGCACCTCTGAGGTACCCATGAGCAACATACCGTCCCCACACACTGCTCCCCAGGCGCTGTGTTCCTGGCTGCCTGCTGCTTCACTTGGTGAATGGGTTAAATGCAGAGGAAGAATTTTGTGCTGTACACACTGTGTGCTGTGGTGTGTTTATGTATGACAGAATGGTCACTTTCACTTCACTTTTCCCTCCTTCCAATTACTTTTGTAATTTTTTTTACAAAATATCCCAACATGTCCAGATGTGGGGTTTGTATCTTTTTATCCTGGTTTTCATCCTTTGAATGTATATACAATAAACGGTAAGTGAACCATTTACATATCTGTATTGTGTCAGAAGTATTTGAACCTCTAGGCTTAACTCTTATAACACTTATAATTTCACAGGTATAATTAAACTCGGGTGTCTTCAGTAAAGATCAGGATATTGAAAATAAATTAAAAATTTCTGATGAAACCTATGTTATAAGGCGGTTATTAAAAAGTGGTATTCACTAATGGCCATCTCAGTTTTTCGTGGGAGTCTTAAAATGTGTTTCCACATAAAAGGCTGGATGTGTTTATACATGTAATCTTACATGTCCAGGTTAGACAACTTTTTTTTAACTCAAATGTCTTTGGACACAGACCTAGCTAGTTCTCAACTATTTCTGGTCTTGAAATCAACAAAGGTGGTCTTGACTATAGCTGTAGCTGGGACACACATAATTAGAGAAAATAAGGAAAGAAAACGAAATCAGAATAGAACAGAACAGATTGGCTCTATTCCTTTGGTGTTGCAGACAAACTAAATATCCAGATGTTTGACGTCCTCATAACTCTCTGCTTGCTTGTCAGACATTGTGAACAAAACCAAATGTCCACCAGATTTGTAAGCTCACTGCGTTCTTGGTATGATTTAAAAGTTATTGCTGCTTATAATGAATCATTCTTTTTCACCTATAAACCAGGACCTGCTAAAATGAGAAAAGTACGAAAAAACGTATGTGCCAAGTCAGACTCTTGGCTAATGTTCGTGTACCTTTCCTCAAAATCAGAGTCAGAAAACTTAATTGACCCCAGAGGACAGGGTTTATTCCTAATAAAACCAACCTGAACGAATTGGTTTACATATTAATCACTTAATTAAGCAGAAATGATGAGAAACTGGTGGAATTTGGTGTACATAAACAAACTAAATTTTGATAGACAGTAAACAGTGAGATACAGTAAACAGTCCAGGAGCTGAACCACCTCAATTTAATCAGATTAAACCCAAAAAGACAATTACGAAATTACGAAATATTCACGACTAAACTGGAACTGAGGAAAAGTAGATTATTTTAGTCAATAAACGTGTTAAAAATCTCTTTACCTTCAGCTCCTGTTTCTCTAAAAACACTGTGAACCTGCTGCGGCTGCTTCACCGCATTATCTGTTTTGAACTACAGTTACAGAACTACCGCCCCCACCTGGACTGCAGGGGACTCACATCGGGATCGCGTGATCCCCGTGGCTTTAAATCCCACCCGTATTCCGGAAACCCCTCCCCCTTCACTGGGATTGGCTCAGAGTTATCATAAGCAGTCCTCTGATTGGCTGGACATTGGTTCCAGTGAGAACAGAAGATGTGAGGAGAGTCTTGTCCCAGTTCAGCACCGAGGA
>JBBIGA010076569.1:0-11813 GCA_037576975.1 Alestes dentex
TCGACTTCCTGCCAATATGCAGACTCATCACCGTCCTGGATGAGTCCAATGACGGTGGTGTCGTCTGCAAACTTCAGGAGTTTAACAGATGAGTTCTTGGAGGTGCAGTCATTGGTGTAGAGGGAGAACAGCAGTGGGGAAAGGACACATCCTTGAGGGACCGTGTATCAGAAGTGACCTCCCCCAGTCTCACTTGCTGCTTCCTGTCTGTCAGGAAGCTGGTGATCCACTGACAGGTAGCTGGTGACACCCTGAGCTGGGAGAATTTTAACTGAGAGAGGTTCAGGAACAATGGTATTGAAAGCCGAACTGAAGTCCATAAACAGGATCCTTGCATGAGTTTCCAGATGGTCGAGATGTTGAAGGATATAATGCAGTCCCAGGTTCGCTGCATCATCCATTGACCTGTTTGCCCGGTAGGCAAACTGCAGGAGGTCCAGCTGGTGTCCTGTAATGTCTTTCAGACAGGCTAACACCAGGCATTCGAAGGAATTCATGACCACAGACGTCAGGGCGACAGGTCTGTAGTCATTCAGTCCTGTGATGGTGGGTTTCTTGTTGACCGGGATCATGGTGGAGCATTTGAAGCAGAAGGGGACTTCACACAGCTCCAGGGATCTATTGAAGATGCGGGTGAAGATGGGAGCCAGCTGATCAGCACAGGCTTTGAGGCAGGAGGGTGATACTCCATCTAGTCCTGGGGATTTTCCGGTCTTTTGTTTCTGGAACAGGCGGCTTCATGTATTCTGAGCCCCAGGGGGGAGGGTAGGGGGGTGAGAGGTGTGTTGGAGGTCGTTGACTCTGGATTGGGGAGTGTGAGGGAGGAGGGTGGAGGGGTGAGAGGTGTGATGAAGGTCATTGTCTCTGAGGAGGGGTGGGTGAAGGGTGTGAATCTGTCCATCTCGAACCTGCAGTAGAATGTATTCAGCTCGTCTGCTAGGTCTTTGTTTGCTACAGTAGTGGGTGGGGGGCGTCTGTAGCTGGTAATGTCTCGCAGTCCACGCCACACTGATGCAGGGTCATCAGCTGAGAATCGTTCTCTCAGCTTCTCAGAGTAGCTTCTTTTAGCCACTTTGATCTCCCTGGTCAGTGTGTTCCTGGTTTGCTTGTACAGGGCCCTGTCATCACTTCTGTAGGCGTCCTCCTTGGCCTGACGAAGATGTTGCAGTTTAGGAGTGAACCATGGTTTGTTGTTATTGTATGTGCAGAAGGTCTTTGTTGGCACACAAACGTTTTTACAAAAGCTGATGTATGCTGTCACATGGTTGCTGGAACAAGCTGCCCATTACTATCAGATCTGCACCAACTGTAGCCAGCTTTAAAAAGCTGCTAACAACAGCACTATGCTCCTCTGCCTTCCTCTAAATATTTCCACTTTAACTGCACTTTTAATATTCTTTTATGTTTTCTTTTACTTATTTTACCCCTCTCATTATCTTGTTTTATTTTTATTTGTGCTATATAAATAAACTTGAACTTGAACTTGAACTTAACCGTATATGGGCATTTTTGAAAACAATGGTTTTTCTATGTGTTTTGGCCTTTTGTCCACACATAAACATTCAGTGAAAGCACATTTTTGTTCAGCGAAAATTGCGGTCAGAGACATCAGATGCTGTTATATTCAACACAGACACCATCTCTGGTTATGACGTCCCCCTGCAAGGCTTCTGATTGGTCACCAATGCTATACGATTTAAGGTTACATAGCCACCTGCTGCCCTGGGATGCTTTTCACAATGTTTCTGCGATTGTGAGATATTTGTGAAAACATGCTCGTGTAGACGCGATTTTTAAAAAATAAAAATTACTGAAAAAAATCTCAGTATTCAGTAATACCCATGTATGTGTGAATATGGCCTCAGCCTACAGCAGTTTAGCCCCATTTGTTTTCAAGGTACAGTAACAAACACAGACTGATTCATTTTAAGAGATAAAGAAAGGTTAGAAAATAATAATGTGGAAACAAATTATGACCGTTTTCAGTGCTCAAATGGGAAATTACTATTCTGAGAAAAAATATAAAACATCAGCCCTAGATATGGATCATTTCTGCAAACTTGACCCATGTCTAGTTACAGGTCTGGAGAGGCCAGCAGTCCCTGTCTGTCTCAGTTCCTCCTAGAGACCAAAGATATCTATAGTTTTGTCATTTCAGACAAAGCAAAACCACCTTAAGCCATTTCAGAATTTAAATTAAGAGAAAAGTAGGTGGGCTCCACAGCTGACTGGACCGACTGGACCTACATCTGTATGTTTCTCCTAAAGCCTGTTATATTCCATTTACTGCAAAGCATTTTGAGGGAAGGAAGAGTTATTCTGCTATTTATTCAGGCTGAATAGCTGCTGAAAAACTGCCATCAAAAGAAGGTGAGTATGAAGGTCGACCATACAGACTGAACACGTTCATTCGCTTGCGAGCCTCAGCTGCGGCTCATTATAGAGCCGCACTGGGAAAAGCAGGCTTTCCACCTCATTTGGCATTGAATTTGGGAGTCAGGGCTGGCAAATCTGAATCGTTTAATTGCATAATTCAAGGACAAGTTTGTATGATAAACTTTAGATACAATTTCATGGTGGCTTGTTTTGTGTACAGGCATGTCACAGCTGTATAAATAAAGGACAAAGGCAATAAAGCAGGGAACGCTGGGGTGGCACTGCTTTTATATTGCCAACAATGGGATTTTAGCATGATAATTGAACATTGCAGTAAATTAAAGAAAATTAAGGGGTGAAGTGCACAGATTAAGGCTGTGCAAAGACATTCTTGGACATTTTATTAGAAAAACTTGTAACTGGATGTTGCTGGTGTACTGTAGAGACTGTAGCCCATCTGTTGATGCTCAGTGAGTCTTCATCAAGGGTCACTTTCTGACCACAGAGCTGTTCTTTTGAATGAGTGTCTGCTACAGAACACACAGCTGTATCAGACACACTCATACAAATACCACGCACACTACCACATCAGTGTCACTGCTGTGCTGAGAACAGTCCTGTGTCGAAGTGTAAACTGTAAACAGATGGACTACAGACTGTCACTGTCACTGTTAAACCAAACACCTTGAGTTTACCCCTTAAAAGTACCTTACATTTGACCGTAATTTCCCATACCGGAAATGAAGGAAAATTAAGGGGTGATGTGCGCAGATTAAGGCTGATTAAGAGGTAAAAATATTGAATTTTTTTTCAAATTTGACCCTTAAATAATAGAACCTTCTGAATTAACACCTTAAATTTAAGATTAAGTGGTTTCACACTTATGCCTTAAATTTAATTTTAAGATCAAATTAAGGGGTCAGTTTCACTAATTAGCGATCACTTAATTCAAATTCAAAGGAGTTTGGTGTATTTTCAGGGGTAAATTAAGGTAGGGTTAAGCACATTGTAAGTACATTGTGTTTTGTAATGTGAACATCTGAAAGTGGAGCTAGAAAGGAGTTGTTTCCAATGAAGTGGATAAGTGGAAGTACAAAGTGATTAGAGTGGAAGTTCAAGGTAGATATTTCTAATAGAGTGGCCAGTGAGTGGAAGCACAGCCATGGAGTCCTACGAACTAGAGGCACTTCAGTTTTCTTTAACTCTCTGGAGAAGCGCTGACTGACACAAGTGATTTGTGTGAGACTGTTGTGCCAAAGAACATCCCTACACAAGCATATAATACAACTCTTAATCGGGGTTTGTTTTTACGGAAATATGACAGTTGTGAAGAAAAGACACACATTCAATAAGTTTGACATGAGTTGTCAGGATAGACCTGATGGATAGACCAAACTTGTATTTTTGCGAAGTGGAAGACATCATGACTTGGAAATTAGACTCAATTCACAGGAGAAGTGCACATTGCTTTGGGCTTGTTCAAGTTGTAATGAAAACTTTGCTGGAAAATGCTTACGTTGGTAATAGTAAATGAATGCTGGCTTATCCATTAGTATGATGCAACTGCTTGCTAACTGCCGCGCATTAGCTTTCATTCCTTGGATGAACTACAAAACTGTTGATGAGAAGAAAAATGTCAGTGCTGCTGTAGGATTTTGAGAACAACAACCTATGCACCCAGCCAGAGAAGACACTGATGAAAGCCGAGTGCTTTTTCAGACTAGATGTGTAGAGTTTCATACATCCATCCATCCATCCGTTTTCTGAGCTTATTTTCTTAACCAGGATGGCAGAGGTGCCAAAGCTTCATTGGGCAAAAGGCAGAGAAACTCTGGACAAGTTGCCAGGAAACTAGAGCTCCCAGAGGAAACCCTTGCAGACACAGGGAAAACATGTAGCTCCACACAAAAATGTCCTGACTACCAAATGTAGTTATTCTTATAATTAGTGTGATTGTGGAAAGAATTGTTCTTCTTAACTTGTATTTTATGATGATGATGCTGGTTATTATTATTATTATTATTATTATTATTATTATTATTATTATTATTATTATTATTATTATTATATAAAAATAATCAGCCTATGAATGCAACTTTTCCCATGACAACGGTTTGCTCCACCCCTTTTCAGCAATCCTTGACCAATAATGGCTTGATGGCTTGGTTAGAGCCCAATCCTCTTTGCATTTTGTTGCAGAAATGAAATCGAGTTTTGTTATAGTACACTCAGTTTCCATAATTGTAATTCAAGATATATACAGAAATCCTTAAGTTAAATTTAATACTTTCTAATACCTTTTTTACTACCTTTGGACTTTTTTTTAAAACCATCTCGACACTGAGTTGCAAGTGTTAATCAGCGATCTTTCTTACATTTACACAGATTTTGACATATATAACACTATACAACAAAATAGATTTACAGACTCACTGATGTTGACCACATATTGCACATTTATTTCACTTCAGGAATAAAAATAAAACAAACTACATATAATGTGCAACGAAAACGAAGACATAGTTCCAACACACTGGCTGGCATTCACTGCATGAACTGTTGATGCATTACGAACTGGCATCTGCTATATGAACTGATGGTGATATCACTTCACAAACTGGCATCCACTACATGAACTGGTGAACTGCTATTATTTCATTTGAACATAAACATGTACTACAAGCCTAATATCAACTAATGAGCAAAAGAATATTATGGCAAGTGTCTTAATTGCATGGCCTTTTCTTCAATAATTTTGTCCATTTTAAACAGTTCCTCTTTTTACTCTTTGTATCTCCTTCTAAGAGTATTAGACTTAATTAGCTGGGCCATTTTTGACCCAGCCTTCCCCTCGGCCAACTTGTTGGAATCATGTTCAAGAATGGCACAGACTTCATCCAGGACTGCATTGCTGTTGCGCTCTAAATCTAAATGTTGCACTTTTACAAACTGCGACTCTAAATGTGGGATTTTTGAGCTCTAAATGTTGAGCGCTATGGGTCGATTTCCCAAACAAGGATTAAGCCTAGTCTTGGACTACCATTTCCTTTTCAGTGGAAAATCTCTATTCACAGCACTACATAATCCAGGACTAGGCTTAATCCCTGTCTGGAAAATCGACCCTAAATGTTTAGAAGATATGCTACGCCCCATGATTGCAATTGGCTGTTACTTAGAAGGGGACTGGACTGCGTGCTGTGATATCCTCTGACCAACATGGAGGATTCGCCTTAAATGATCTTAAATCTAAATGTTAAACATGAAAAATATATCTCACATTCGAAATGTGAAACTTCACAGTTAGAAAGGGCTCGATGACATCTTTCCAACGACCCCTTGTTCACCATAATAGCTCCAGTGATCCGGAGTTATTAGCCGAAAACCATTCACCTCGGACAAAAGTAATGGGACACATTACCTTTTAATACTTTTTAAAACCCTGTGGACACCCTGTAGTTACACGAGCAATGAAATAGTTCTACATAGTACTACATGTACATTTAGATTCAGTTCTCATTCCACCTACATTTCTGACTTTTTCTTGCTAGTTTCAGCATCAAACTCTCAGACTCAAAATGAGAAACTGAGCCTCAAAATGAGAAACTCATTAAGAGCATGAGGAAAAACCACTGAGGAACCAAGGTTCAAACAAGGACATTCCCTAAAAGCATGGAGAAGAACCATTGAGAAAATCAGACTCAAAATGAGAAAATCTCTAAGGCTAAAGATTACATACAGTGAAGGGAAACAGAAATTTAGATACTTAGAAACATCCAGTGCAGATATCCACTTCAAATCAAAACATCTAAGTCTTCCTGATTTGCACTGATAAATATGAATATAAATGTATGGATTTATAAGGAAAAACAAACATAAATCTGCTGCCTTACATTTCACTGAAAAGTTATGAAAGATTTCAAAACGCCAAATCTATCAGAGAGACCCACGTAACCTTGGGGAATTGAAGACTGTCTGCCAAGATGAGTGGGCCAAAATTTAATCTCAATGCTGCAAAAAGCTAATTACTTCTTTTGGTAGGCGTCTCCAACCCGTAGCTGCCAATGACAGTTTTATAATAAAGTACTAATGTTTTTAATTTGTGCTATCTGAATTCTTTTCCCCTATTAATTTTTTAAACATACTGTTTATGCTTTTTCATGCAAAGTTATATCACTTATACTTTTAAGCACAAGGACAAAACACAACATGTGGGTGAATTTAATGATAAAACATAATGGAACACATGCAGGATGATGTAGAACTTTGTGGAACACATACAGGATGGCAGATGTAGAACTTGATGGAACACATACAGGATGGTAGATATAGACCTTGGTGGAACACATACAGGATGGTAGATGTAGAACTTGGTGGAACACAGGCAGGATGGTAGATGTAGAACTTGGTGGAGCACAGGCAGGATGGTAGATGTAGAACTTGTTGGAACACAGGCAGGATGGTAGAGATCATGGTGAGGTGGGGGTTGATTGAAAGATTCCGTAAACAGGTTAATAGATTACACCGGACAGTATTAAACCCTGCAATGTTTATAGTTAAGCCCGGTCAAGAGAAATTGATCCTTTAATAAATGTTAGTAGTCCTTGATTAGAAGGACTGGGTTGTTTGGTTTAAGTTTGAATTTGAGGAGAATCATGCAGGATCTCTGGGAAAGATTTTCTTCACCATAGTATTAAAGCCAAAACATTTTTTATGTCTGAACTCTGCTGCTTTAGTTTTAGCACTAGAGCTACAAAGCAAATGCAATTAACAAGCCATGTTTTCAGTTATTGTATTCAAGAAATGGCAAGTCATGTATACATTCATGTAATGCTTTGGATACACTATATGACTGATTAGTGATCAGATCTCTGTACTGTCCACACTACACCATGTTATGTCCGGTAATCAGAAGGTTTGAAATGGGTGTGGTTTGGGTGCTACATGACTGACAAGCAGCGTTGTGAGTCACAAATTGCTAAATCTTTCATCAGCAGGAATCTCTGACCAGTTTCTTTGGCTTAAAACAGCACTTTGTCATGACAGAGAATAACGCAATAGCATGGATAAGATTTAGGCTGCATCCAATAGTTACTTACTTTAATACTTACTTTGATTCATTTGGACTGATTTGGTGGTCCAGTGGATTTGCATTCTGGTCTACTGTTATATTTAGGAAGCTGTGTACTATACAGATCAGGAGAGATCTGGGGCACTGAAATAAGAGGGGAAGCTTCATTCAACTGTTTAAAGGCAACCAGATATTTTACAGAAATGGAAATCTGCAAGAAACAGCCATCCGATTTGTTGGTGTGTGGGTTTGCAAAACAAATTACAAAGGAGAAATTGGAATATTAAAATAAAGAGTTTAAACTCCTCCAGGCTAAATCAGGGGTAAAATTATCGTAGTGTGAACTTTATGGTAGAAGTTGTTCAGTGACCACAAGCTGACTTGTGTCTATTAAATAATAAGCAGCAGCTCTCAAGAAGCCTGTATTTTGTCCACTTCATAGATGACAGGGTTAAAAACTCTGAGTTTCTGATGTGCAAGTCTATCTATCAAACAGCTTCATCATTCTACATGTCCTTAAAAAATGAAGTCTGTGAGTGTCTGTGTTTTGCCTGACCTTTACAGCAGTGCTTACATAACCAGTCTTCTAAATATGGTTATTAAAGCGCTCAAGTCAGATGCAATTAAGATTATCACCTCGTCCAAAACATGCAGCCCAGGCTCAATCTGAATTTAACCCTTAGAACACAAGTCATACAGATCCGTGCTGGAAGCACAACAAATATTAAATTGTCGTCATATGGCAAAACAGCTCTTTATATGGAAGTTCTCCCAGTTTTTGTTGATGAAGGTGTCAGATGTCATGCTGAGCTTAGTTTAGTGTTCCTATGTCACAAAAAAAACAAAGTTACTGTAATTTAAAAACATGTAATAATAAAAACTGTTACTGGGGTTTTAAAAATGGCATCACACACAAATGTCCATGGAGAACACAAATTTATTTTAGGTTTTAGAAATGAACAGAAAAAGAGTCTGAACCCGGGAGAACTTTCAGGATAGTCTCTGCCCACAAGCAGGTGGGTCAAACACGCAGTTGGGTGAGGGACATGGAGACCAATCATGTGAAACAGCAATAAAAAATGGTTTTAGGCTGTTTTACACTGTTTTTATTTGCTGAAACCACATTTTACTGAAACACCCAGTTCTAAGGGTTAAGCCCCTTTGTTGCAATGCTAATGTTGATGTTTTGTATCTCCATCCTGACCCGAGCTGCAACCCGAGACAATGGAGTAATTATCTTCTCAGAGCGGTCTGGCAAGGTGCAAGACACATGGTGCTGGATTACTGTGGACCGCGAGAGGGTAAACAGGCTCCAAAACGGGAAGGTACTGTGGCTCCCATTCATTTTCATTCACGCTGGCCTCGTCTCATTGCTCCACAGATTCGATTCGATTCCCCATAGCAACCTCTTCACCACAGAGAACGAGAGAATAAGAGAGGGAGAGGGGAGGCTCATCTTATTCTGAGCAGAAAAGGAGAGCTATTCTGTCACTTGCGGCCCAAAAACCCATCAATCCAGCAGCGAGAGTTTATGGAGAAGCCAAAGACTGGAGCCTTTGGAGCTGGTGTCGGCCTAGTCATTGATTATCTTTAATAGTCCCCCCTACCCCAGGAGCTGAAAAGGACATGGAAGACTGGGCAAGGCTCCTCATTAGTCATAAAGTAAGTGAAGTAACACCATGGAAAGAGCTCCCACTGGCTGCCAGTCAAAGAGATAAAGATGTGTCTGGAGCTCGTGACCACCCTAGACTGAATGTGTGTATGATAACAGCAAAGAAAAAGGAGCTGTCTAAGAGACAAAGAAACCAAAATAACTTCAAGGTAAAATAAGACAAGATAAAATAACCATTTATTGGTCCCACAGGTGGGAAATTTTCAAAACTATGACTCTGGTGGGACTCAAACCCACAACCTTTGAAATGCTTCACACTGGGGTCTAGAAGTCCAATGAGCTATCCATTGTGCCACAGAGCTTACATGGGCCTGATAGGGCCTACAGATGCTCCAACCACATGAAGAGTCTGATATCTATAGTCAGTTAAGCTGGCCAGAAAGAACTATTGCATCCTAGGTTTGTATCATCAAAAAGAAACATTCGAGAAAAAAGTACATTTGAGACTGCATTAACTTACAGCTGCCTAAGCTTGCTGTCATAAGCCTTTTAGAGGAAGATTTATCTGTGGACCATGTTAAGTGTGGTATCCAGCACTATCTACAACTTCAGAGTAGGATTTATGATATTTTGGGGACTAAAACTGAGTAACTGTTTTAGTTCATTTTTATTCAGTAAAATTATATTTGTATATCAACTGCAGGCATTGTGGAAAACTATCCAGTCAAGATGATTCTCTCTGTTGTATCTAGCAAGATGTAGCTGAGTGAGCTCTCCCATTGGTCGGGCCTTCAGGAGCTGGACTAAAGTCCTACTGTCTCAGATTAACCACCAACATGATTAGGAAGAGAAATAAGGCAGTTTTGATTTACTGTGGGTGGGGCCAGTTTTGCTTGGAGAACATTACTGTAGTTCCTGTGGAGGTTCTACATACTCGACTGACTATGAATCCAAGCAGCAGCGTAACCAGTGGGTGTGTTATATGGTAAAACCAGTGGATGTGTGTCAGATAGTCAAACAAATGGATGTGTGTCAGATGGTGTAACCAGTGTGTGTGTGTGGGTGTGTGTGTGTGTGTGTGTGTGGGTGTGAGTTTGTGAACAGTAGCAGATCTATTCCAGGACTCTTTACTGAAGGAGTCCCTGCAGAAATCTTGCTCACAAACTCCCAGATATGTTCATATATCAGTTACAAACTCCACACACAACATGGAACCACTTTTAAAGGCTTCTGAAGTCTGTGTTTAATCTAGAACAGTCACAATATGTTCATGTCCAATACTTTCAGCTTAGTGCTAACATACTATTAGAATCCCATGGAGGTGCTAACAAAATTACCCATTGTTACGTGCCGTGGCTCGTTGCATAGAGTCTGTGGGTTTTTTGTTTTGCATGGGTAATTTGTGGACATTCCCTTGGGATCCCTGACTGGGATTGGCTGATGACCTGCGATGAGCCCCATTGGTGAACCGGAGCTTTGGATCCCGCCTCCGGAAGTATGAAGCCCGAGCGCGGGAGACTCAGAGAGAACGCTGTGTTGTGAAATTGTGCGAGACTGTGTGTTCGAATGTTTTTTGGATCGTCTTGTTTGCTCCCGACAGGTTGGGTCAGGTTAGTTCACTCATTCTGGGTTGTAAATACACTCATATTCCATTAAGTCTTCCGCTTCAAAGTTCTCCTCTGTGTAAATACTGTTTTCCCCTCTGTCGTTTATCTGGTTGTGTTTCATACATTTACATAGCACCACATGTAGGTAATTGTATGTTTGTCTAGACACACTAGGTTAGAGGCGGACACCACCCCTGTAAGTTTTGGTTTTGTAGTCAGGCAGGGTTTTGGTTAGTATCAAGTATTTTCTTTTGAGAGCGAGAACAGATAGGTTTAGGGACGTTTTGTTTTGTTCTTTACATTTCTTTGGTGTCGTCAGCAGACCCAACCTGTGTCACTGCGTTGTGTAAATATTGTATTTGTATATGTATATTTGTGTATATATCCAAACATAAACATTTGTATATAGTCTACATTTGGGTGTGTGGCAGTTTTGTTTTTCTCCTGTCCGTGTTTTGGTGCACACTACATTTAATATTCAGCTGAGCCAGTCCCGGGACGTAACAATTGGGGGCTCGTCCGGGAGATTTTATTAATTAATCACCCGATCAAATTCAATAATTGGTAGATTAAATTGATCTTTATTATTTTTCATTTCTTTTGTGCATCTATATACGGTCAGGGGTGGAAACAAACTTCGTTTTGATTTACATAAACCTAAAAACATTTTAAAAAAAGTAATAAATTAAGATAAAACAGAAAAAAAAATGGTACAGTTTACGGTGGAGGGTTTTTTGGAAAATCCCTCAGTGGCCGCATTGGATGAGTGCAGGAAGGATGACCTTCTGTTGTTGGCAGAGCACTTCGGGGTAGCGGTTTCGAGGTCTAGAAAAAAGCAAGAAATTAAGTTAGTAGTGTTTGAGAAACTGGTGGCTGAGGGGATTTTGAAGCACATTGCAGTACCTGACTCGGCGGCGTCTCCGATAGTGGAGCCCTTAGACGTGGAGGTGAGTTCTGCTGCTGGGGTGTCGTTAGTGGGCAGGGAGAGGCCACAGGCGACGAGTCGGAAGTCCCGTCCGCTGCGGCTGGTCTGTCGCCGTTTCAACCATTTTCGCCCCCAAGCGAACACTCCCCTGCTTTGGAAACGGCCCGGCTGAGATTGCGCTTGGCTCGTGTACAGGCGGAGTCCCGGGAAAAGGAGCAGATACGG
>JBBIGA010076629.1:0-11810 GCA_037576975.1 Alestes dentex
ACACACACACACACACACACACACACACACACACACACACACACACACACACACACACACACACACACACAGCATTTGCGGCAACTTGTGCTCTAAAAGCACACAGTGTACAGAGCAGGAAAACGGTACAATTTTTACAACTCTCCTCTATCACCACTTAAAAATCAGCAATACCAGGGTTTCACACACAAAGGTAGAAATAGATTTATAAAAAATTATATTAACACTATAATTTGTTTATATATACATATATGTAAAATTAAATAACTTGAAATTAATTTTAATCCATAATTATTTTAAAAGTACTGTTATATGAACAAAAGTGCAGCAACATTTGGTTTACAAACACTTTAAACTAATACAGAACTTTTTAACAGCTGTGTTCCCTTTAACACAGTTACAGTTCAAACACTTTTGTCCATATCGTGTATGTTGACTTGTGGGCGTTTGTATTGTCCACCAGAAGAATTTTTTTAGACCCAAGTTTCTGCTGAAATCCGGAATATCATGGGGAATCTGTCCTCTCTTTGCGGCTGTACTCTTCTGGGAGAACTTTACACTGTGGTTGGAACAGTGCTGTGAGGATTTGATTGTGTTCAGTAGGTCCTGATGTTGGATGAATAGTTCTGGAACTTGGGTGTGGAACCATTATAGCAGCTGTAAAGGGGCACCAATTCAATATTAAAGTCTTTGTATCTGAATTCAGTGTCATTAAAGTCCCTTTTGGTGTAAAGGTCAGGCGTCCATATAATATGGACAAAAGTAATGGGACACATGACTCCTGCGAAAACCAGCCGAGTCATTATTTTAAGTATTTGGACAGAAGTAGTTGTGGTCTGCAAAGAAGTCTAATGGTCTCAGCCCTGGTCCAGGTGGCCTCCAGCTTTGGACACTAAGGTGTTTTCACTGCTCCACCACACCTGATCCATTAATCAGCTCGTAACACACCTGATCACTAATCAGCTCGTAACACACCTGATCACTAATCAGCTCGTTAACCAGCCCGTTCTGTGCTGAAGCGGTTTCTTAAAGAAGCAAAAGAACTTGAATGTGCAGGGCAGGGTGGCCTGCAGGACCAAGGTTGGGAAACACTGGAATATCTTTATCTTCTCAGTCTTACTCCTGGAGCTCTGCTGCCCTCCAGACTGTGGGGTTTCGTCCTGGCTGCCACTGCCCCACTTGTTTAAGTGCTTTCCCTTATTTAACACATGAACTTATAGTGCCTTCACGTCCTATGGGAATTATGGTAAATACCAGAAACCGACTTGAAAACTGCACGTGAACACCCCCTCACGTCCTAAATTCCACTGAGGAATTGGGAGAAAATTTTGATTCACGAGTTTCCGAGATGAGATCAACTTTGACATTTCAACATGGCGGAGAGCGAAGAAAAAATTCGTGAATTGGAAGCGTTGCACCCTTATAATTTTTATTTTATTTATTTTTTGCTGTTATTAGCGAATAGTTTGCAGCCGATACAATGTTGACATACACATTTTAATGACATCTGGGTTTACACCTAATGTCATTTTTAGACACACCGTTACTGTTTGGTTTTACCTATCCTATGCTAGCAGCAGTGTCAGTGGAGGAGAGCCTCCTAGTACTTTGCGGTCGGCAAAAAAGGCATTTTTTCCACGTTAATTTATTTGGTCTGTGGTGTACACCGTGACATGATTTTCTGGGACCAGGAGAAGACCCAGCCCGTAGCCCACACTCTTTATCAGCGGGAGGGAGAAGTCTAAAACTGTTTTGCCCAAGTAACAGCTCAAGACAAACTGGGGGTCCGCCATGTTTTTTCTTCACTACGACAACAAAAGCACTTGAACACAACGCACTCGTAATTTCCAAATGACAACTGGAAAGGATCGTCTTTCCCACAGCACGTGAAGGCAGCATTAAACACAATAAGGGCGTGTTGAGGAGCTGATTAGTTGGATCAGGTGTGTCGGGAGCAATGAAAACACACTGCAGGAGCAGGACTTGAAAAGATCGTTACGTAGTTCTGTGTTGGAAGCAGGTCTGCTGTAACACCAGGTGGTCGTCAACCCTCCTCCTGGAGATCCAGCTTCTAGCACACCAAGTCGATCAGGGTCTTCAGAAGAACATAATGAGCTGGGACAGGTGCATCGTGTGGTCCTTTGGAACGCTGAGCCCCCAAGACTGATCTAAACAGTTCAGGGTTACTTTGTCATCTGTAGCTCTGAACACGTACATAGTTTGATGAGATATTTCGCCATGGACCACAGTGCAACATATATCAACATTCAAACAGAGTTTTCCAGTTCCTGAGGCTCACTGCCCTGAACATCTGAGGACTTTCACTGCTTCCAAAACATTTGATCCAACTAATCAGCTGGTTATCAAGCCCTCACTGTGCTGAAGTGGGTTTTTGGTAACGAAGGGAAGGCACGAAAAGGACCAGGATTGGGGAAAAAGTACTGCAGTGGGTTATTGGAGCAACTCACTAGAACTCAGTTCCTGAACAAACAGGGTTATAAATGAGATGGGAGGTGAGGAACCTTTTCAAGGTTTAAGGAACCTTCACATAACAGGTCATTTACTAGGTTAAGGTTTATTCACAGATCGTTTATGGAGGTTCTTCAAACTTTACTGACGCGTCTTGTTTACAAAAGTGGTTCTCTAAAGAACAGTCGACTGAAAGGTCCTTTGGAGAAGCCAGAAAAGTTCTGTGGCTTCAAGAAATGACCCCTTTCTGCGAGTTTATACGATATAAAATAAATCGGTGAAAAGATAAATGTTCCACTCATATATACTGATTTCAACTTTGTCTGAAATTAATAAAATATGTTCTACAAAAAGACCAGTGGTGCTTAACCATAAGTTCTACACTCATGAAACTGGAACAACGAATGTGTGTCCATGGGATTTTGTGGCAAATCAACATTACTTTTGATTAAAACACATCATGATTACAGAGAAACAAGTTTACATACAAATGCAAATTGTCAGAACCTCACTGATGATCCACCAGCTGACACCAAGCTGCTGCAGAAAATGTTCTAATGAAAGTCACACCATAATCTTTACCTCATCCACCACTGATCTTATCCAGAGCTCATAAAGTCGTTGTTCTGTTCAGTCCATACAAGTTCTGGCAGCAAGAAGCCAAAGGACCAGCCAGAGCACCGAACTGCAAACAAGCAGCTCTTATAAACCTAAAAACTGCAGATGGTTCAACAGTCCTTTAGCAATTTCCTCCAGAATCAAAAAAGATTCTTCTGATTATGTCTGAGTCACTTACTGTTGATATTGTTCCTCTTACTCTGGTTTAAACCAGGATCACTTAAGAAAGATCTCATAACAGCATGTTTTGCCCAAGATGGACTCTTTCCATTGCTGCAAAGAACTTATATTAGCATCTTCGACCAAGTGTCCAATCTTCAAGACAAACCCCCCAAAAAAACATTTGGTGTGTGTGAGAGACTTGGTGGTGTAGTGGTAAAGTACTCACCTCTAATATAGGAGGGTCTTGGTTCAAATCTTGCCTAACATACATAAAGAAGCTGAAAGAAACAAACTTTTAAGACAGTTGAACCTAACAAACTTAAACAGTAGAACCCAAACAGCTAGTTTGTTGGTTAGTTCCTACTGTCTCAAAAGTTTGACGCCGTGTTTCGCACAGTAAAACCCCCTGCTGTCTCTGGTTTCAGGCTCTATAACCCCAGCATCTCATCGCTCAGGAGCCCGGGGGGGGCCGACGAATGAGTTCCCCCCCCTTTCTCAGGTATTGGTGATTGTGGAGACCCCTGCCCAGGATTTGAACCCATGACCTCCCAATCTTGGAGGCATCGCTCTACCCACTGAGCCACAGGATCCCACAGCTAACAGGCCTTTGTTTGGACATTTGACTTTCAGATGAGGTCTGATGTTCAAGACATAAAGCAAATGAGTCAGATTTGAACCTGCAACCACCTGTTCTTGGAAGCATTGCTCTACCCACTGAGCCACACGATCCCACAGCTAACAGGCTTTTTTTTTGGACATTTGACTTACAGATGAGGTCTGATGTTCAAGACATAAAGCAAAAGGGTTAGAGTTGAACCTGCAACCTCCTGTTCTTGGAAGCATTGTTCTACCCACTGAGCCACAGGATCCCACAGCTAACAGGTCTTTTTTTTGGACATTTGACTTTCAGATGAGGTCTGATGTTCAAGACATAAAGCAAAAGGGTCAGATTTGAACCTGCAACCTCCTGTTCTTGGAAGCATTGCTCTACCCACTGAGCCACACGAACCCACAGCTAACAGGCTTTTTTTTTGGACATTTGACTTACAGATGAGGTCTGATGTTCAAGACATAAAGCAAAAGGGTTAGAGTTGAACCTGCAACCTCCTGTTCTTGGAAGCATTGTTCTACCCACTGAGCCACAGGATCCCACAGCTAACAGGTCTTTTTTTTGGACATTTGACTTTCAGATGAGGTCTGATGTTCAAGACATAAAGCTAAAGGCTCAGATTTGAACCTGCAACCTTTTGTTCTTGGAAGCATTGCTCTTACCACTGAGCCACATGACCTCACAACTAATGTGTGTTTTTTTTTGGACATTTGACTTTTAGTTGAGGTCTGATATTCAAGACATAAAGCTGAATGTGCTGATTAGAACCCACCACTACACAGTCTTGACACCAGTGCTCTTGCCACTGAGCCACAAGAGCTCACAGCAAGGGGGTCTGTTTTAGGAAATGTGACTTTCAGATGAGGTCCGATGGTCAAGACATAAAGATAAAGGCTCTGATTAGAACCACAACCTCCTGACCTTGGAGGCAAGCCTCTTACCACTGAGCCACAGGACCTCACAGCATACGCCTTTTTTATGTTGGACATTTCACTTTCAGATGAAATGTGACATACAAGACATAAAAGCCAGATTAGGTCCCACAACCTTCTGTGCTTAAAACCACCGCAACCTAAGCGATTTTTTAATAACATTTTACTTCCAAATGAATGTGACATGCAAGGTATAAAGTAGACAACTCAGATTCAATCCCACCACTTGCTAGACTGGAGACCATGGTTTAAACCAGTGCACTATAGAGGCAGGAGAGAGATACTTCTTAATTTTGGACATTTGACTTTCAGATGAAGTGTGACAGACAAGACAATAAAAGTAAGATACTGATTAGAGCCTACAACTGTCTAATCGCGAAACCACAGCTAAAGCCAGTGAGCTACTGATATATGATATAAGATATATGACTTTCAGATGAAGAGTGACATGCATTACATAAAGTTAAAGACTCAGGTTTGATCCCACAACCTTCTGTTTTTGAGACCATAGCTTAAACTGTGAGCTACAGAGCTAGGGCTGAGGTGAAGGTAATTTTTTGGATATTTGACTTTCAGATGAAGTGTGACATGCAAGAGTTAAAACTAAAGACTTGGGTTTGATCCCATAACCTCATGTTTCTGAAGTCACAGCTTAAACAAATGAGCTACACGGCATGACAAGTTACACAGCTTTTTTTCTATATGTGTCTTTCAGATTCCTAAATCATCTCAGCCTGAAGACTGTCTGAGTTTGAAATGAACAAATATAAAGACGTCATTGAAGTGAGCCAATGGCCCAATGATAACCTTCCCTTAAGGCAGGAGACTGCAAGCCCATGACCTTCTGGCTCTAATAAACAGTCTATGGTTCCATTTAAGCCCAAATCCAGGGGTGCCAAACCTGTGAGTCCGTGGAGGACCAACTTCTGCAGACATCGGCATCTTCTCTCCTTTAACATCTGAGTTCAGCTCACAAAGGCTTTACCACCTCACTGATGAGTTTAATCAGGTGATTAATGAGGATCAAATTCACATGGACAAATTAATATTACTGATAAAATCCATAAATCCATTACATCTCAGTTGAAAGAGTCTTTGAAAAATTACATCAGTGATGTGTAGCGATGACGTTTATATAAAAAGCTCAAAAGTCCCAACCAGTTTTCTAACATTAAATTAAGTATTCAGAACTCTGTTAGTTTAATGTGAGATACTGAAATTTAAGTTCAGCCGATGATGCTGAAATGAACTTGCTGGATGTTCCTCAATGCTGTGATGGTCAATTTCCACCACCTTTCCTTATTTTCCACACAAACTGGAGGTTCTCCAGATAACAGGAGTCTCTGATAGCTCGAACATGGCTGAAAAACCATCAGACTCGTTTAAATGAGTGGAATCAGTAGCACTAGAACTTGACTACGGCTCCCTGGACTGATCGAGAGACCAGACTGTTGAGCCCTTTTAAAATGTGTGTTGGAGAGAAAGTCTGTGACGTCCTGGGTTTGGAGGCCAGAAACTCATAAACAGACTTCAAAACACTTAAGTTCAGCTTAGTTATTTGTTGTGGTTTAATTAAAGATAATCAGCCTGGGAATGCTGTTAAGCGTGCAGCCATTCTTACCCATTAATGGCTTGGTAAGAGCCAGCATATCCCCCCAGTGGCACAGTGGCAAAGCACAGGCATCTGAATCAGAATATCACAAGTTCCAATCCTCAGGGTGAGGGGGTTTTTTTTGTGCAAATGTTTTTTTTTAACCCATAAACCCCAGTTGTATAGCAACCATGCGACCGCACTACACATTTTCTCACGGAAATGCATGTAGGTTTTATTACTCTTTTATACTTTTTATAGCTGGAATTTGGTTGCTCTCCTTTTCATACAGTTTTTTAAATATGGGCACGGTTCCAACATCAAACCATCCAATAAGATCCTCTTCGGTGTGCTTGTACCACAGTCATTTGATCAGGATCAGAGTACTGATCTTTTTTTTTGTGGTTGAGTCCCCTGTGTAATATATGGAGAGAGAGGACGGTTGAGAAAGTGCATCACGTGTTTAGAGCCCGGAAAAGTACAAAAAACACACAGCAGACCCATAAACACACTTTAAGACACTAAAGTTTTTTTTTTTAAAAAGAGATGTCTCCCTGTTTGTTGTGGTTAATTAGAAAGAATCAGCCTGTGAACACAGCTACATGCGCTTTCAGCCGTCCTTAACCATAAATGGTTTGGTAAGAGGTGGTGAGTTCAAGCCCCCAGTGGCGGAGAGGTAAAGCGCCAGTCTCTTAATCAGAAGATCGCAGTTCACGAAGAAGCAAGATTCAACGCATGAAAACAATGTCTGTGTGTCTCCAAACACTGGTTTTATAGCAATCACGCAATCACATTCTGCATTTCCTCATGGAAATGCATTAAGTTTTTATTATTCTTTTTATAGCTGAAAATTGGTGCCTCTCTTACTCCTCTGGTTTTTAAAATATGGGCATGGTTCCAACATCAAAACATCCATTAATATCCCCTTAATATCCATCAATATCCCCACGCAATCAAACATGGCACTTTCTTTCAAGCTGATTTCCTAAGTCATGCCTCTCAGAGAGCAGGAAGCAGTAGGTAAGAAGATTTTTTGGTGTTTTGTCGTCACCTGTTTGTCAAATGTGATGTTTAGGCGACATACAGAAGGTTTGCTGTCTATTTCTACTTAAAACATTTAATGGTCATCAAAAGTGATTTCTGTGTGTTTTGTGTATTCATTGTGTATTTTATCAGCTGCTATGGTGACAAACATTAATCAGTCAGAATTATAGACCGTTCTTGTCAATGCATTTCAGTAGTAAATACTCTGATCATTTGTGCTTAATAGTGAAACTATCGAAATATCAAGATTTAAAAAATTTAATAACATTTCGAATAATTCATTTTACATCGGTACAATGTGTATTTTGTTCAAATCCCTTGTCATGTTTAGATATTGGGTGCTTAGATGATCAGTTAAAATCCTGAAACGTGCCTCTCTTTAACTCTGAGAATGCGACCTGTGTGTAGGAGGACAGAGATCTGTCTCTGTTTTAGGTTAAAAAGGGTGAATGGGCAGATAAAAGACAGAGGGTTAATTCAATAAGCAGAACATCCACAATGTTTGAATCCACAAAAATTATGATTAATTTGCTCATGCAAAGCAGTACAAGCAACAAATCCTTACAAATTATACAATAAAATAAACAGTCAAGAAGAATCATATAAATACAACATTCTTAAAAAATAAAACTAAATACAATATAATATCACATTCACTTGGTTGTTCAAAATCAAAACTTAAAGCAGATAGATAGTCAGATAGACAGATAGATAGATAGATAGTCAGATAGACAGATAGATAGATAGATAGTCAGATAGACGGATAGATAGATAGATAGTCAGATAGATGGATAGATAGATAGAAAGTCAGATAGATGGATAGATAGATAGATAGAGAGAGAGAAAGACAGGACACTCCACTGGCATACTTATTGTACACCATTGCAGAAACCATGTTCTAAAACCATGATGGTATTTACATAGTTAACAACAGTTTTGGATACAGTGTTCCGGTATTTTGATACATAAAAACCTTGCAAAATAGACTCAAATGTATCTTCCACCATTGTAACAAATAGGAAAAAGGGCAAATGAAAATGTTCTCTAGTAAAATGTCTACTATGATTTAAGCTGTTCCTGCACACCATGCACGTTTCAGATTGCCAGTCAGAAAATCAACCCGTCATGGATTCGGCAGTCAAACTTTCGTATAGAAACACAACAAATATATAAAGAATTGAACAAAATACATCAGAATTTCGCACACAACATGAAAATATATGCTTACATCAAAAAATTCAGGCTGTCAGTTCTTACATTTCACATCCTTTTAACACAGAATTTTTCCTAAACCATGCAGCTGGAGTGTGACGTCCTATAAATGTGTTCAGGCTAATAAACCAGGTTCTATCACTCTGAGGTAAGTTAAAGATTCAGATTCAAATGTTTATTCTTCTTATTATTATTACTGGTGTATATGTATATATAATTAAACTTCTATCTGTTTTGACTATGATCTTTGTCCACACTTGGCCCATTGATCAACAAACCCACTGCCAATTCTCTGTGCTTCCAAAGAAACAAGATCACACTATACTGGGATGACAGTGACTGAGAAAATGATGCGATCATGAGCAAATCTCAAATTTTTAAAAAACAAGTCAGTCAATCATTATTTTGGGAGAGCTACAGGATTAAGTGGCCAAAAGTGAAAGAGGAGCACCAGCTCAGAATATTCTGCATATAACAGGGAGTAAAAGAGCCCACAAAAAATCACAGAACATATAGAATGTGCCATAAAGCAAGAAAACGTCTCAGCCTACGCAATGTTTAAGCCAGATGAGCCTAAGAAAGCACTCTTCGTTGTCAAAAGGCTATGTGTGAAATATTGTGGTGGTGCTAAACGCTGTAGATTCATCACCGAAGAGAGGGCATCTCTTGAAATTGAAAAATAAAAACTTATTTCAGCAGGACGGCTGATAAAACTGGACAGTGCATGTAAATACAAGGTAAGTGTACCTAATAAAGTGGCTCTAATACTTCTGCAGGGCACTGTATGTCAATTAGATTTTTGTTCATAAAATTCTTATTTTTCATTTCTCTGAATAGACCTCACTGGAAGGTTTGCGGAGTCCTCACAGTACATCAAAAGTGTGAAGAGTAACACTTTCATTATTAAACCATTAACTGACCTTTAATAGCTATGAACAAATCACTAGTTCATCAGAAATGTCAGAAATGACAGTCCATTTAGCTTTGGTGAGAGAATTCGTTCATGTTTCCCTGTACATTTTCATCACTCTCTTTCATAACACAGATTGGGTTGTACAACATCAGCACATGTATACAAATGTCCATCGAATGGTGGCGGACCTGGGGCTCGAACCCGTGTTGTTAGCCAGAGAACCATAGGCAGAGAAAGAAGGCAAGGTTAAAAAAGGAAAAGGAGGAAAGGAAAGGGATACAAAATTAGAAAGGGGAACAATACAGAGCGAAGGGGCAAAAGTCGAGAGACAAATTACAGAATAAGGCAACAAAATAAAAATATGGGAAAGAAACAAGTGCAAATGCTACAGAGGGAAGGTGAGGAAAGAAACAAACACTATGAAGGTAAGGTGGTCAGGCTGGACAGGAAGGACAGTGCACAAGTGTGTGAGGGCAAGGGAGTGAAAGGAAAAGTCAGAGGGAAAAAGGATGAGAATCAATGGGAGAGAGAGAGCAATATAGTGTGAGAGGGGCACATACGGTGAGTGTCGACAGGTGAAAGGTGAGTGTCGACAGGTGAAAAGACAGGTGGGTGAAAAGAATGGATAGAGGGGAAATACCTCCCCCAGGCGGTGGTCTGGGGTACTACAACCTGGGACGTAACAAAATCACTGCAGTGAATTATTGATATTCTAAATGTGACAGTGTTTTACTTTTGACATTTATGCACTTTATATGATTCATATACTTTATATGGTTCATATACAGATCAAGTGTGTTAAAATATGTGTTTAAAATGTGTTCTTAACTGTGTCTAAGTTTATTAACGAGTGGAATCTGGAGAGATCCTAAGTGTGTGGTAGCCAAATTACAAAAAATCACACACTCTATTTTTACATAGTCATATGACATACTTAGTTCATTAGCTACTATAAAGAGGTCTATAGCTAAAAAACATTTACATACATCTGTTGACAGGAGTTATACCTTCACGCATAAGTTAACTAAATACTTATACTTTGCCATCATATACTGTTTACATACTGGATAAAACAAATCTTATGCCACTGTTAGAAAATTATAAATATCAATAATTCACTGATCATTTCTAAACATGTACCGATCTTATACAACTATGTACTGAGAGTGTGCCTTAAAATACAGGGAAATCCGATCATAAATATGAACACCAGTTACATGAACTGTCATTTGTATATAAAAAAAAAATGTCCATTTTCTAATTTTCTAAAATTTTCTAATTCTGATAAACATTTGTTCATAGCTATAACTAACTACAATAAAGACATTTAATAAAGACAGTTTTTATGATGTTAGCTGTGTACATCCTATGCCTTTTTAATAAATAATACAATGCAATACATCAACATGTTAATAAAATGTATACAAAAAGTACGTAGACTCAAATGGGTCTTAATTCCACACATCCTAGGCTATATAGAAATTAAAACACTGGCTTTAGCTCAGAGTATACTGTGTCTTACAAAGAGCCGTCTGGAACAAGTCCACACTGAAGATACATGCATGAATGCATGATTTGCTTGTTATTCTTACAGACATTATATAGCAAGTCCTTCGAAGCCTCTGATTAATGGATGGTTATTAATGGAGCAGCTATTTAGCCTGTTAATGTTTTTGCTTGTTAGCTAGTTCTAGTTAAGAAAATAAGTTGTCGACCCTCAATTTATACAAAACCAGGTTTTTTCAGTTCACTCAGCATTCCGTCCATCAAAGATGATTTTATTCACAGCACAGTGGTTTATGGAACATTACAACAGAACGCGCTGTTATGAAATGGCCACAGGAGAGCATATGTTGAGTATTTTACAATGGCTTTAGGAACAGCTTTAGATTGTAGGACGCAAACTATCCATTATATTACTGCTGACTTCACTGTGTATTCGTTCTTTATAATAACATACCAGACAGCGTGTCTGAATTTTTATCATCACAGTTCCATGTCGGCCAAATGTGGATATTTTGGATGCTTTGGTGCTGCTGCTGGCTCAGTTGCACAAAAGCTGGTGTAGCAGCATGTGAGGTGAAGACTAACATACTCAAGCAAGAGCCTTCTGAGAGGACGTGCTGGAGATATATAAGGGTATAGGAGCCTAGTGAATAAAACACTTGTCTGTGAACCCTACTAACTAATGACTGTAAGACTGTCTCTGTAACTAATGACTGTAAGACTGTCCCTGTGACTAATGACTGTAAGACTGTC
>JBBIGA010076639.1:0-11810 GCA_037576975.1 Alestes dentex
CGGAATACAGTTACTCATAATTTGTATTCTAAATACGTAACGCCGGTACATGTATTCCGTTACTCCCCAACACTGCCTGCACATCATGTATGCGCATAGCCAGGGTAGCCAACAAGGAGGCAGCCACAAGCAGTGACTGCAGGCGGGCTTGGTCCTGTACAGCAGGGGCAACATGGACCAGAACACTGGGAACCAAGGAGGAGAAGAAAAAAAACTGAGAAGGGCACAAGACCACACAGAGGGGCACAAACCAGGCAATAACTGAAACCCAGAAAGGCATCAATAGACTACCACAACAATAACAAAGAGACAAGAAACAGAAGGGTAACATAAGGGTGAACAGACATCTGCCTCATTGTGGAGACTTAAATAAAGGAAGAAACAAGCGCCAGGTGAAACAAATCAGAGTCATGGGACAAACCAAAAGGATTAAAGAAGTGTAACTCAGAAGTGTCAAAATAAAAGTCCCTTGAAACCAGGGGAAACTGGGTGGGGCTTTACAATTATCTAAAGAAATATGTTTTAATGATTCTTTTCCTGTTTTGAAAATCCTAAAATAGAAAACGAGTAATGGTTAGCAGCAGTGTAAACTTAGCTAGTGAAAACACTTCTCAGCAAATGAGATTGTGTGGTGAGGCCTAACTTGTATAAATAAGCAATAATATCCAAGATCATATGTTACAGTGACTTTACCATGGTTAATCTCCACCCTGTTAATAACAGCACACCTTCGCTGACAAAGAATTGCTGAAAAACCTGACTTTTCAAGGCTCATTGCTTTAGAATCTATCCTTTCAGGAATTCACATTATTTTATCCTGAAAGGCTAATGTCTCTTTCAGCTACACCATTTTCTGTTGCTGTAACAAGTTCTTGATGTTATTCAGGGATAGGACCAGACACTGTTTAACAATCATATCTGGGAACATTCCCATCACTGATGACAGCTGCACTGTGTGGGCGACGTTAGACAGCATCATGGCAAATCTCATAGGTGTAGTTCTTTGAAGGTCATATTACATGAAAGAACCCAGACTCAATTTTATTCTTTTCCAGTTTGCAGGCACATCATGTGGGAATGTGTCTGCAATGCTCAATGGATCACTTGAATCCCCGTTCAGCCCAGACAGGTAAACCAAAACCTGTGCCTGTCAGTGTAGATTGAACACCATGTTGTAGTGGGTGTGTACTTGCATATTGGGATAACATTTTTGTATATCAGCCAATTCACTTGAAAAATGTATGAGCATGAGTCATAGCTCCAGCAAGAAATCTTATTGTAATCCCTATGAATTTGTTTCAAGAAGGTATCGGCATTTATTTACATGCTTATCTATTTCGTTCCCTCCAGTATATTTGGAAGCGTAGAAGTGAAGAATTTGGATGCTGATAAAGTTCATGCTTTGACTGTATTACTCGTCATCAAGGACACTGACACGTAAGTTCTTTCCTTGGGTCTCTAATAAAAAAGTTAAGCATAGGCTGTGCTTTGTATTAGAGGATGTTGTAAAAGGAACAAGTTTTCTCACTTCTTTAACTTTTTCCGTTCAATTTTTTTAATATTCTGAGAAATCATAGACTTTACTGTCTGACTAGAAAAAAAAAACTACTGGTGCTACTAGTGCTTGAAATATTTATTCAAACCAGTGACTTTCATAATCACTACTTCCAAGGCCAAACAGCAAGCACACATGACGCGTGAAGAATATGGTCACACTGCTACCGTTTTCTTCAAAACTTGAAGCTGATAAAGATAAATATCAGAAATGCTCTGTATCCAAGCCAGTCTGTCTCCACAGTTTCATTAAAATATTAATCAAAATGTGTTATTATTATTTTTAAAGCACCAGTCACCCTGTAATCAGTGGCATTACACCAGAATATCTAGATGGTTAGCAATTGAATTTTTCAATGTACATTACTTAAAACAAAACACCAATTGTGTGAATCACTGACAGCAATACCTTCAGTGTGTGTTGGCAGTAACAAGCTAACTTGAGTCAAGTGTTTGCATACCTGGAGTCTTGTTCTGAAAATGAATTTGGAGGTGAGGACTAGAGCTACTCTGGCTGATTAAAAAAAAAAAAAAACAATCAAACTTTTGTAGTTTACATGTGCAAGAAGAATACGCTTATGTGAGCCATGCTTTGCCAAAAAGAGCTTTATGATCAAGAATTGTTGATTTACTTAAGGCTTGAAAGGGTTACAAAGTGATTTCAAAGACTTTAAAAATTCACCAGTCTACAGTCAAAATTTACCGATCTACAAATGGAGACACTTAGAGACTGTGGCTACTATACCAAGAAGTGGCCCCCCAGTCAAAATGACCCCAGAAGCACAGTGAAGATTTATCAGTGAGGTAAAGAAACAACCCCGAGTGGCAGTCAAAGATTTGAAGGCGTCACTGGAGTTGGCTAACATCTGTGTTCATGAGTCTACAGCACTACATCTGGTGTAAAAAGGGCACTGCATATCATCATGAAAACACCATCCAAAAAATGAAGTATGGTGGAGGAAACATTACGATTTGGGCCTGCTTGGCTGCATCAAGGCCTGGCCAGCTTGCAATTACTGAGGAGAAAATGAATTCTTCAGGATAATGTGAGAATGTGTGTACGTCAGCTGAAACTTAGCAGAAGCTGAAGGTGATGCAACAGCACAATGACAAAATCACCGGAGCAAGTCCACAAAAGAGTGGCTTCAGAAAAACAAAATCTGCCTTTTGGGGTGGCCAAATCAGAGCCCAGACCTCAACCCAACAGAGATGCTGTGGAATGACTTGAAGAGGGCCATACACAAAGAATATGACAGAACTAAAGCTTTTCTACCAGGAAGAATGGGCTGAAATTCCTCCTGAACGAAGCGCAGGTCTGATCCACAGCTACTGGAAGCGCCCGGTTGAGGTTATTGCTACCAAGGGGGGGTGAACTAATTATTATTTCCAACTTTTTCCATGGTTGTCCTTTTTTTTGGTTGTCCTTAAAAACATGAAAGATCAGAATTTGTTTTACTATTTTGGACACACATTTGTCAATACCTTTGACTTCATGACAAATTTATGCAGAAAACCCCAAAGATTCCAAAAGATTTACATACAATTTCTTCCCACTGTAGTGTATATTACATTTTAAGTAGTGTGATTGTGGAAGCAGTCACACTATTGTTCATCTTAAGTTTTGTTTTTATTCTTTTTATAGCCTAAAATGTGCCTCCTCCCCTGAGCTTATGTAGAGCTTTGAACTGTTCCAAGGTCAAAATGTTCATTAATATATTGTGCTTTGTGCATATATTCAGATTTTTTTACCCATTCAACCTTTTTTACCCATAAAACCAATGCTTGGGTGTCTCCAAACACTGGTTTTATAGCAACCATTTTGCATTTTCTTGCAGAAATGCATCTAGTTAGGTTTGTATTTTTTTCTTAATACTTTTATACATAGTCAGAAATGGTGATTATCTAAGACATACTAAAAGATGGTAGTGTATAAGCTTCTGTTATTTGAAAGTGCAAAAATAAAGAAGCAAACTAATGCAGGAGTTTCTTGTGTAATTGTGGTGTTGTGTACCTTGCCCAGCATAGAGCTTATCACAAGAACAGTTTATTGACAAATAAAGATTAAGATTTACAGCATGTTATTAGTATGTGGCCTAATTTCCAGGTAGGAGGTTCCACATATGCTGAGACATCAGTTTCTTCTGTTGATGCATGGTTCTCGCAAGAATCAGGCCATGTAACTTCAGTTCACCAACTGACTTAAATAAACATGTCAGAGCAAAAAAATAAAACATTTTTATTTGTTTTTGTTTGCAATATTGGGTAGTACCATTTACATATCTTCCTATTTGTTGTCAGGTCCTCATGTACCAGTTCCTCATTCCAGAGTCTACAAAGTGCTTTGGATCCAAATATTGCATACAACTGCAGAGAAGTCCCTTAGTAAGTAAACTGTTTTTGTGTCGAGACTGTTTTAATGAAACTGTGTGCTTCTGCATACAGGGGGTCCTCGAGTTGCGACACAGATGCGTTCCTATGCCAGTGATGCAGCCCACATTTTCGTGTTAGTTGAAACACACCCTAGCCTAAGTCACTCACTGATCCTGACACAGTTGTAAAAACAACTAAGCCACAGAAAAAGGAAAAGGACATAAATATACTGTACACTGTGCTGTAGTAACAGAAAAAAATGATAAATGAGTGTAAAAACTCTTGTCCTTTTAACTGTCCAAAATGGTGTAGGTAAGCATACTGGGGGACGCCAACTCCCTCACTCATATGTCACGCTACTGCGTATTCCTCCACCATGTGCAACCAAACTAGTTATGGGAGTGAGCATCGTAAACTCGAAACGTTATTTGTCGAGACTGTCATAACCCGAGGACTCCCTGTAGTGTACAGTGAATTGGGAAAGTTCTGTTCTAGCCATGAAAAGTGTAAAAGCTATTGCTCTGGGCAATAAGAATTTCTTCTTTTAATGAATTGTTGAAACCCTGTGCCGGGTTTTCTCCCTCAGTCCAAAGATATGTGTGTCAGGTGAATTGGAGATGCTAAATTTGTGTGTCTGCCTTGTGATGGACTGGTGACCTGTCCAGGGTGCCTATGAGTGCTAGGGGGGCTCCCAAAACCCCCCTGTGACCTTGGTTAAGGATAATTGAAGCAGGGGCAGGAAGGTAACTACAAATGCTAAACCGAGAGGCATAGAAATGGTTAACATCCTGACACACACAAAGTTAAATGTAATGTTCATTTGTATTGTCTCTATTGATAGAGTCTCAAGGAAAATCATGTAAAATGTGAACATTTTAAATAACAGTGGTGTCTAAGGCTGCTATGCTCACCAACAACCAGCAGAGGGCAGCATTAACTCTTTTTCTTTTCTTTCTCCTAGTCTTTGGGGGGGAAAATCTTGCCATATAACTTATTGTGTTTTGCCATATTGCCCACCCCTAGTTTAAGCACTTTTATCCAAGATTAGGACTGCTCAGTGTATATCTGAAGGGGAGAAAAATCGAAGAAGTACAGGTTGACCAGGCTATTAATAGGGCCTTGGTACATGCACATTGTGTGTCCATAAGCCCAACCTCCTGCTCATCTAAAAAGTTTTAAATACAGTTTTGTCTGAAGACCTTTGCACTTACCTGCATGTTAAAATGTGCTTCTCTTGACCTCTAGTGGCAAAGTGGAAAATTGCATTTCTGATCCAGAGATTCCATGCAGTGACTGCTTATGAGAGCCTGACTTCAGAAGATGAGGTCCAGTTAAGAGTGTTGCAGCTGAACATCACCTGTGAATGAAAGACAATCTAACCTTCGCTACCAGGGTGATATGAAATCAGGGCTGCTTCAAGAGCGCCAAGTGCCAGCCGAATGTAATAGGGAAGAAACACCTGTTGTCTTGTATCTCCTTTCAGAAACATAAGATTATGGTTATGGGTTTTTTTTTTTCTATTTTTTGTGACTGACCTCTGATGTGCCTGTGCAAAAGTAGCCTTTTTACCATGCACTTGGTACTATACAAAAAAGTGCAGTAGATTCCTTAATGTACAAAATTATCGCTTTCTTACAGCACATCTACAAAGGCTGAGCCGATTTGGTGGTGAGGAGACTGACCAAAGATGATCAGTTATATCACCAGGGATATATCAAAGATCCAGATACAATCAGCCATTTATGGACCTTCACTTCAAATCAAAACAAAAATAATTACACAGAGTAATATGAATGAGATGTCTATATGTAGAATGTGGTAAACCCTCGGGGTATTGGATACTGCAGTGTACCATTATTCCTTAGGAGCTTTGATTTGTTTGACATTTATTTTGAGAATAACGTAGGGACACAGAGATGTTCAAGGACAGTACTGTAAATTCTTCACAATGTTTTCATTTCATAAGGTGTGAATTTATTAATAAAAATATTTTGTGGGCATTTGTGATATTACAAAGCCTTTGAAGTGACATTAGGTTAACACACGTTCAAGCTGTGCATATCAAAAGTTAGTTTATTCTGATTTGGCTTACTCTGCCAAGTATGTGTAAATATGAGCTACCTCTGAGGCTCACTTGCGTTTTCAAGTACAGTATATGGCATTTTAATATGCAATTGTTGATCTACAGTTTGTGCCAGCTGTATCTGTTTGCATTGTAATTTAGCCTCTGAAATCCATTAAAAAAAGCTAAGTGCTTTCCATATACTGATCAGTTACAAATGACAGATGCACAATGTATAATAGTTAATTTTAGTTTTTAAACAGGCACCATGTACTGTACACTTAATAAAGAAATATTGTATACATTTTGTTCAAAGTGTGAAATATTAGATTCTCAACTAGGATACACTGTCTGTTTCGGAATAGCTGACTTGTAAAACTGAATGTATCTGCAGAGGCGTTTTCATATATACCCATCGATGGTCTGCACATTTACCAAATTACATCCAAATCGGACCATTTTTTCTGGTTCCTTAACCTTTTTTTGGTCACTGAGTGTATGTGACCTATGTACTACTTAGTATTTTCACTAGACACATCCGCAACAAAAGTATGTTGACGCCAATGCTAATTAGTAGGTTGGGTTCAGGCCCTTATTTCTAGTAAAGGGAAAATTTAGTGTTACAGTATACAGTGACATTCTAGAAAACTGTCAACATGCGTCTAGTTTTGTGTCAGCAGTCTGAAGAAGATTGTTTCCTGTTTCAGTATGACAAAGCCCCATAAAGACATAGTTTGGAGAGTTTGGTGTGCCCTGACCCTCAACCCCATCCAACACCTTTGGGGTGAACTGGAATGCTTATAATAGCTTGTTGGTGATATGGAGGGCTTGTTAAACTCCATATTAAAAATTCCTCAAGCTCTTATGGACATCTGTCATTAGTCCGTCCCATATTTTACTGTGGTTCACTATACACCCCTGCCAGTGTGTCTGAATGTGTAGGGGGGCTTTGTTCTGACTTCCTTGAAAGGGCAGAGAGTATCATTATGAATAGTGTCATTTTAAAGACACCGTATGAACGGTTCAGACAAATTATGCTGACATGACTCAGATGTGTTTAGAAGATCCAGGTTCACAACGAAATCACTTGCTTTTGTCTTTAGAAGTATCTCCAATCTGTTGTTGTTAATACAAACCAAAATACAAACCATTTCAATCTTAAAATATGAAAAAAGTAAATTTAGTCTAGAAACACCGAACTCCTCTGCTTTAATGCTTGATGACATTGGAAAGTATTGAGCAAGCAATCTGAGACCCTTATTTAACATAGAATCTCTCCAAATTCTCCAAAGTGTTATGTCCCTTCTTTTAGACTCTCTTCTTAAGGTTACCCTTAAGGTTTAGGCAATGTCAAAGTGTGGCATTGTATTACCTTAGATGGAACACAAAACACAAAGCCCTAGCTTCAACCCAGTTATGAATTGTTTGGAACGGGAGCATTTTGTTGTAGATTTGCCACCCTAAGCGACTGCCTTGTTTATCTATATGGATGTGCTAGCCCTAGGTTTAGGTAAGGGGACTGGAATGGTCGCTCTAATTTTGTGGTCCTTAAACCATTCAATGTGAATTTGGATGTATGTTTTAGATCAAATGTCATGCTGTGGGATCCAGCCACGACTCAGTTTTGTCAAAGGCAGCCAGATTTTCATTTAATTTTCATGATGCACTGTATCCACATAAGGTTCCCTGGGCCTATATAAGAAAATACACTATATGGACAAAAGTATTGGGACACACGACCATTACACCAACTGGTACTTTAATGACAATCTCCGTTCCTGTTCATCCCAAAGGTGTTGGATGGGGTTGAGGTCAGGGCTCTGTGCTGTCCAGTCAAGTTCATCCACACAAAACTCATCTAACCATGTCTTTATGGTATTTGCTTTGTGCACTGGGGCACAGTCATGTTGGAACAGAAAAGGTTCTTCCCCAAACTGTGTCCACAAAGTTGGAAGCATAACACTGTCCAAATGTCTTAATGAGTTGAAGCATTAAGATTGCCCTTCATTGGAAGTAGTCCAAACCCTGACAAACAGGTGTGTCCCAATGCAATTGTCAATATAGTGTAACAGGGTGGATAAACTTCCCAACAGTACATAAGGGGATTTCCAGGCATTTAACTACTTTTATGATTACCTGGTGTATTTACTTTTGTTTCATTTCATCTGGATATCCTCAAAGCTTTCCTATGTTGATGAAAGACTAAGGGAATGTGGGATCTGTATCACCTCATAAACCCCAGTAAAACAGGAAGACCTGGATGACTGCTTGAGAGTTTCTGAACAGTCAGATGGATTAAAAAAAAAGTGAACTATAGATGGGAGCTTGCTTTTATTTCATTTTGTTAAAATCTCAAGGGGTGTGACTTTTTTGTCATAAGGGTTTTTATTTTCTTACAACACATTGACTTCAGTAAAAGGTTTATTTCACATCATTTTACTATGAGATTGAGGTGATTAACCACAAACACATTTTTCACCTGTCTTTAGCAGGGGTGCCAATAATTATGACGCTGACTCCTTTCACTGGGGCATGTGCCCCTGTATTTATGTGCTGTGCCCCAGTTAATCTTTCGTTCAGCTTTCAACAACACAATAATTCATTTGGCGGTGCATTAATTTAAACTGATAATAGCAACAAAAGAGTGGATGTTCTCTACTCCAAAGTGCCTGAATTGTCCCTTGCATTGAAACTGTAATTATTATTCATTATGATTATTTATTATTATTTATTATTGTTGAAGATGTGAATGTGCCAAATAGCCTCGAGTAAGATTTTGTTACTCTTTGCATATTACATGTATGCCATTTCTGCCATGAAACATGTTGAGAATGTTCATATATCTTCATACCTTTATTTACTGTAACCGCTTACTCCACACAAGGGTCTTCATACATGAATTAATAAATCCGTACATTTTAACTTTAGCCCTAGTTGCTTCAGTAGGAGCATGGCAATGGTGATAAAAATGAGCTAAACAAGGGAAACTGGAATAGCGCATACTACAGCTTATATGCAGCAGGCTTTAAAAAAATATATACGGGTAATGGAGGGTGGGGAGCCTGTGCCCCAGTAGCGCTTAATGTCTAGCAACACCCCTGCTTCATACATTAGAGATGTGATCTTATACTGTCACCAAGAGCAACATAATGAAATTATCCATAAAGGAACAAGGAAGCACATATCAATGACCTGAGTAAAGGAAAGTAGACAGTTCCCTTCTTTGGAAATAGAGCGGGTCATGATGGTAATGGTGGTAATAAACCAAGCTACTGCTGTGTCACACACTGATGTAAGCGTTCTCACATACACTATATGGACTAAAGTATTAGGACACCTGACCAAGTGACCTTAATGCCACTGCATTCAAGTACATAGACTTTAATATGAAGTTGGTCCTCCCTTTGCAGCTATAGCCTAACAGCTTCCACTCTTCTTGTAAGACTTTCCACAAGATTTTGGAGTGTTTTTGTGGGAATTTGTGTCCATTCATTCTATAGAGCATTTATGAGGTCAGACACTGATGTTGGACGAGAAGGCCTGGCTCGCAATCTCCCTTCCAGTTCATCCCAAATGCGTTGGATGGGGTTGAGGTCGCTACTCTGTGCGGGCCAGTCAAGTTCTTCCACACTGACCTCATCCAACCATGCTTTTATGGACCTTGCTTTGTGCACTGGGGCACAGTCATGCTGGAGTAGAAAAGGTTCTTGCCCAAACTGTGTCCACAAAGTTGGAAGCCTGGCATTGTCCAAATGTCTGAAGCATTAAGCATTAAGATCGATCTTCACTGGGAGTAAGGGGTCTAGCCCAAAGGCTGAAAAACATGTGTGTCCCAATACTTTTGTCCATTACACGGTAAAAGAGTAAGTGTAAGTGTATTACACGGTAAAAGAGCAAGTCGTTTTGCTTTCCTGTTTTACCGTCCATGAGTCAGGAGGCAGCAACTGGGGTCTTTCCCACAGTTCACAGCCTGTTCACATCTTCACGTTTTTCATCTCGTTCACATGGGGGTGGGGGTGGGGGGGCTGCCTGTACTGTTGCTCTGCAGGGTCTTCTGTGTTACTCGTATTTTGGTTTGTGTCATTTACCGGCATGCGGCCTCGCTCGGAATGTTAATACGATTTAAAAAAAACCTAACTGTGGGCGCGCCCACCGCCACTCAGGTCTCGCTTTTCTTTCCTCTCACGCTGTTCTACACCCGTATTCCGGCAGACTCTTTCGCTCTGTGCTACAATTGGCTAATGTCATTAACTCCTTTTTTTTTTCTTTCGTTATTTCCTTCTGTCTTTCTGTCTTTATTCATTTATGTATGTATTTATTTATTTATGTATTCCTTTCTTTCTTTTTTTATTTTTTAATTGGTTCCTTTCTTTCTTTCTTTCTCTTTGTCTGTCTGTCTTTTTTCCTTTCTTTCTTTCCTCTCTCCTTTCTTTCACCTATTTATATACAATCTCTGCTATGACTGGGTAGTTGGAATTGCAGACAGTGCTTGATCAAATCTCACACGTTTTTCTACATTTATTCTTTTAAAAAGTCTAGAAGCAGAGACGCACACAGTGAGGAGGAACTCCTGGCCAATCACAGAGAATGAGGCGGGGTCTGCCGGAATACGGATAGGAAATAAAACAATCTGAGAGAAATCCCACTAATAGGAAACTTAAACTCGGTCAAGACCTGGGGAATCCTCAGCTGTTGGTGGCAGAAATTCTGCTGTACGGGAACATTTCCTGCCCACACACTCATCCCAGGAGTTACCTCTGTACTTAAAGCAGCCCTGAGGCTGATGCTTGCCACCACAACTCTCTGGCCAGGGACTGGACACACACACCCGTGAGTTTTCATCTAAACTGAAAAACTTTAAACATTTTATCTCTGCTGTCACACACTCTGCTTTATAAGATACTGTTGACTGAATTAACCTTATTATTCTGTCCTCAAAGTTGTTGGAATTATTTTATATTGTATTGGGTCTTCTTAAAAGTGAATAATAAAAATATCTATACTAAATTCTATACTCAAAGTTGTAGGAATTATTGTGTATTTATCTATTGTATAGATATTGTAATAGGTCTGCTTGAAAGTGAATTATACAAATATCCATACTAAATTCTGTACTCATGGTCGTAGGAATTATTGTGTATTTACCTATTGTACAGATGGATAAAAATATCTATACTAAATTCTGTACTCATAGTTGTAGGAATTATTTTATATTTATGTATTGTATAGATATTGTATAGGTCTACATAAAAGTAGATATAGTATTAGGTCTACATAAAAAATATCTACATAAAAAGTTCAGACTTACTGTATAGATCTTCATTGATCTGTATATTTAAATTAAAAAAGATCATTTGTATTATTAGTTTACATAGTAACCCTTCATAGTAGACTGGTCTGGGAAAGAAAAACAGTTTGCGTGGGTTTGCCATCTCATCTGAAACTTAAAAAATAGACTTTGAGAGGGACTTTCTACACAGCTTACTCTGCAGATGTGGGTGTATGACTGTGAGAAGCTTGACTGAAGGCTGCTGCTGTAACACTGATCTCTTCCGCAGAAACAGTCAGTAGTGTTCGTGTTATTTAACAGAGAGGAGCAGAGAGGAGAGCCATGGATGGACAGCATTTGGACAGGTAGCCTATACATCTATACCTCAACACGACACCCTACATAGACCAGAATACACAATAAACTTATATATAGATATGTATATATATATATATATATAGATAGATAGATAGATAGATAGAGAGAGAGAGAGAGAGAGAGAGAGAGAGCGAGAGAGAGAGAGAGAAAGAGAGAAAGAGAGAGAGAGGGAGTGTT